>PVKC010031562.1:0-14502 GCA_004027635.1 Crocidura indochinensis | reverse complement strand
TTGTTGTTGCTTTTTTATTGTTTTCCTTTTCCCCTTTCTTCTTCTAAATTGACATTTATAATACCTAGAGAGACTCCTTCCAGTCTCGTTTTTCTTTCGTTTTTTTTTTTTTATCTCCAACAGAACCACAAAAATTGAATCATCTTCTTCAGCCCCATAAATTGAGAGGTAAAATGGATGGTACCAGGACCAGATAGTCTTATGAAAATTTCGTGAAAATAAAAAAGTATCAGACTTGAACACCAAACCAAAAGTCAATGACAATGGAATCAATACACAATCTACAACAAGCTGTACAATTGGGGGCCAGTTACACTAGCATTTGTGGGGGGGAAATTATAAAGGAGTGAGATTTGGGATACACACCAGGAACAGGGGTGGAGGGAGGACAACACTGATAGTGGGAATGCACTTCATTCATTGTCACTATGTACCTTAAATATTACCGTGAAAGATTTATAATTCACTTTGACCACAATCAAATTAAAAAAAATTTGGGGGTAATAATATGGGGAATAAATCCTAAGTACCTTTTGAACATATGAAGAAAATATGGCTAACATCCCAATTTGTCCACCTAGTTAGGAATAAAAATATATAGTAATATTTCTTTTTTTTTCTTTTTTTCATTTTTATTTTTTTAATTTTAATCATAGTAGCTTACATATCATTGACAATAATATTTTAGGTACATATTAACATAAAATCAGGGGAATTCCCTTCACCGAATTGTCCTACTTCCACCTCCGTTCCCATACTGCCTCCCATATCCTCCTCCCTCATCCCCAGGGCTGCTAGAATGAGTGATCCCTTTGTGCCTATCTAACTACTTGGTAGTCCTACACCTGTTTGGTCTTGGTACCTCCCTTATTTCCCCCTCTAATTGGGAGGCTTGACTAGATAGTTCTACTATATTACCAGTTCAGCCACTGAAATCAAATGATATGAGCAGCTAAATCCCCTTAAGTGAAACTGAGAATCGGATCATAAGATTATAGTTCAGAAAACAAAAGAGAGAACAGAGAGATTGTGGAAAGGACTGATGCTTATGACCCTTACATGGTTCCTGTACAGAGTACCACCAGATGTGGCTTGCTTCTCAGTTCCATTTGCCAGAGCTTCACTGTATTGGGCTTAGTTTGAACTGAGATGTTTGGAAACATATTATTATGATTTACCGTGGCCCCTGTGACAGTTTCTTGATAACTCCCCCAAAAAATCTAAAACAAAAAAAAACTACAAAATAAAGTCAGTTTTATATTTATTGACAATAAATGACTTTTGGAGAAATATATGAGAAACCATGCATAAAAACTTAAGTATTGATTGAAAGAATGAGCCACATATTTTATTTATTTTGTGTACACAAGTGTTAATAACTTTATTATTTACCAATATGTTAATCCTATATTATACCATTTTAGAATTTTTATTACTTTTTAATGATCCATGTATTTTCTTTTTCTTTTCTTTTCTTTTTCTTTTAATTTTTTATTTGAAGACAAAGATACAAAAAAAAGGACAAGGTGAAGTTACAGCAGGAAGGCAATCATCCATAAACTGAATTCTCAAAAGAAATCCCCTTGCTGACACCTTAATTTTGAATTTTCAGCCAAAAATAAGATTAAGAAAAATAAAACAAAACACATGCACATTTACTTTGTTTCTCAAGATCCCAGATTGTAGTACATTATAACATTTCTTAGTAGTACACAAAGCAGTCTAAAGCCACAAAATTTATGTAACTCCTTTAACATTAAAGGCTATATACTGTTGACATAGTTGATCATAATACATTATTTCATTAAGGATGAGTCAAAGAAGCACAGCAAAGACGGTGCTAGTGTGACAATTGTTCGCATAGGTCCAGCAAAATCTGGGGACATGGGAAGAAAAAGCCTTGGCCTAAATAAGGAGACCTCACCCCTGAAGTTTTCTGGCATAAGACCAACTCCAGGCTCCAGGCATACTAAGTTGTCCAACCCAAGTCATTGTCTGTAGTGTCAATACACTTTTATTTTTCACACAGTCACTGTTGTTGGTGTGAGATTTCTGTAGCTAAGAATCCTGGAATTGTCCATATACTACATCAAAGTCAGGATGATGTGGAGCATCTTTTAGTTTCACGCATAATTAGAGGGTGATGCAGAGAGCTCAGTCCTGAAAATAGATCTTTGTTGTTGTTAAGTCTTTGGGTATTAAAAGGAAGTCTCTGGTGAATAGGTCTATGCCAGAGCAGTGGTAAGGTCTTCCCTGGTAGAGGATTGCTTTCAGGTGATGTAGTACACAACCATGGTTGTTTTGTAGATGGCATCCCTGGTTCAGGGGTAAATGGACAATGCCTGTTCTTCTGGGGCCTGAGCCAGGTCTTTACGACAATGTTCAGGGTGTAAGGTCCCACTGCATTATAAGATTTGTGTATTCACATCTCTATTAGATAAGAACATGTTTGAATATAATTTCCCATTTTAATGTGCCTATGCAAAGGAAGAACAATGTCACATGGTGTGGTTGTTTGTAATAATAGTGTCACATTGGGACGCTATTACAAGTTCAGAAAACCCCTTGACTTGGTTCTAACATAAACTTTAAATGGAGGGACACTTCTACAGACTTCCTTATTTAACAAATAACAAAGAGAAAGACAGAGAAAACAAATATATAGAGGGGACATTTTGAAGTAGTTGGGTGTATTTTAAAGACTTTGTTTTTTAAAGCTAGAAGCCTTCCATTGCCTTAATTGGTTGCTTAACATCATTGTTACTAATCTAGTATCTTTTAATGGCTTTTTCCAAAAAGTATTTAATGTCTGCATTGATTTAATTTCAAAAAATCAGTTTTATCTGTGAAAGTTCCAATACTTTTACAAACATGACATTTTAAAATACAGATAAACCAGGGGCCAGAGCAATAGCATGGCTTTGGGATGTTTGCCTTGCACGTGGCTGATCCAGACAGACCTTGGTTCGATCCCAGGAGACCCAGATGGTCCCTGAGCCAGGAGTCATTTCTGAGTGTATAGCTCGGACTAACCCCTGAGGGATTGACCTGGGCTTGATCCCAGTCATCCCCTATGGTCCACAAGCATGCCAGAAGTAATTCTTGAGCGCATCTAGGTGTGGCCCAAAATTCAAAAACAAAAACAAAACAAAGAAAAAGAAATACAAGGAAAGAGCCATAAGTCCTATTCTATTGCTGCAACCCATAATATAGATTTATATGATCTATCTCTAGATGTAGTTATGATATTAGTTCATTCAATAGAAGTAATTGAAGCAAAGCATTGCAGACCAAAAATTACACTTGTGGTTTTATTACCTAAACTTAAGATACCATGATACAACTTCACTTTCAATCTTGGCTTGTACTATAATAGGGAAAAATACACAGATCGTTGTCACTTAAGCAGACACTATTTTCTGAAAGAAACTGATTTTTTAGAAAATTGTTATTAAAACAATCTTAACATTTCAAAATCAATTCTCCATTGTAACTTGAAAATATATATTTTAATTTTAGAATACTAAATAATTCTAGAATATTAAAATATTTTCTTTCCACTTCTCAACATAGGTGTATCTATTTTTACCTGTTTGTGTAATATGCAGCATTTGACCTCACACCAACAGTTTCTTAATTGTCATTATTAATAATAATGTCAATCCATGTAGCTAATACTTTAAGTTCATAAAAAGATAGATACTATCATTCCTTCTTCTAATGTGGCTTATAAGCTTTGAAAAGCCTCAATTAGTTTTTTTGATACTTCATCTTCTATTTACTCTTTACTTTAAAGACAGTGAGTTCTACTTTTTATTTTATAGTAATAGCTTTAAATTCCTAAATAAAGCTAAAAAAATGTTTTCAGAGACAAGTCATAGTTACATCACAGTTACTGGAAGAAATTACACAGATCTTTTTTTAAATTTGATTGAATGTACTTTTTTTGAGAGTAATAATTAATTAGATATTTGGAGATCTTTGATCAGTCTGAAACTATATAGAATATGTTTATTCATCTTAAAATATTTTTACATTTATATTTTAAACAGATGATGCATATTTTTATAGAGATAACTACCATGGAATCGCTATAATTCATTTCTCTTTCTCTCTTCAACCTTTTGCTATCCCATCACGTTTCATACAAAAAGAACATCATTGTTGAATTTATTAAAAAGTGTTTAATTATATGCAAGTTATCAAGTTCTAGAAAAATATAAATAATGTGCATTTGATGCTGCAGATTGGAGACTAATAATCATGAAAAATATCAAATTTAGCACTGAGATATGGCTCAGTGGTACAGATCTTGCACATAGACAGTCTGTGGTTGATCCTTGACACCATAAATAAATAAATAGATGTAAATAAATAGATCATGTAAAAATATGTAGCTTTACCTCAAAATTATTTTCAAAGTAAGATTTTTAAGATGGAATATGATTCTGAAAATGCTATTCATTTATTTACTTCAAACTTCTTGAATAGTCTGCAAATTGGAACTTTAATTATTGATGGAATTATGCTGGAATGGGGCTCTGAGAATATGTATGGATGATTCTTGATTCCTAAGCATGACTCATACATTTCCTTGGATTTATTTATATGGAAATATAACAAAGTATGCAATAAGTTTAAAAAAATGTATGAAAATACCTGAATTTTTAGAGAATCTATATTTTATAAAAATAATTGCTAGGGGTCATAGGTCTAATACAGTAGGTTTGATTTTCACATGGCTGAAATGGGTCAGTTTCTATCACTGGAGCTCAACTAGAAATGATCCCAGAAAGAAGTCAGGAGTGAGCCTTGGGTATTGCTGTGTGTGTACTTCCTCAAACATAAGAAAAAAAGAAGGCCTAACCAAAGAAAATTTCTGCCCACCATAGATGCTGTATGAACTCCTCACCATATACCTTCCACAATGGATTATGCCTGATGCATATGATTCTCACTAGCATGAAAAATATCTTCTTCATTCATAAAAAATGATGAGAAATTTCAAATACCCACTGGACTTACCTATAATTTGTTAGGAAGAGTTTTCTCATCTTTCCACATATGTGGGCTAAAATTTATAGGGTTTTTTTGTTGTCCAGATTTGTTAATGTTTTATATTTAATACAGATTAACTCTTATTTGATGTATTGTATGCAAATGGGAGGGAGTCCTCCCATTCAGCAGGTCATCTTTTAATTTTAGTCTCACATTCTTTAGTCATTCAAACACATTTTAGTTTGGTATACTATTTTTCTTTTTCTTTTCTCTGCCTGCAGTCAAATCATCAGCAGTGCATCTAAGATTATGGCTGGCATTTCTTTTCAAATGACACTAAGGGAAACTTCTTCAGTCAACTAAAATACACAATAAAAATACTATATCAAAGATATAATACAGACACATTTTCTTGGAAATAAAACTTAAATGACATATTTGACAAATATTTTTGAACACTGAACTATTTCAGTGCAGATATAAAAGAAAAATACTTGCTTCAGGTGTATCTCTTTTTCTTTCTTTTCTTTTCTTTCTTTTCTATTTCTTTCTTTTCTCTATTTTTTTAAATGTACTTTGAACTGGGATCTGTACAAGGAAAACTAGGCCCAATTGAGCACATTTTAAATGAATGGTTATGGAGACACTGTGATTAGCAGTGTTTATAATTCAGTTGTTTCAGGCTTACAATTTTTTATCACTAATCCCTATTCCTATTCCTCCACCTAAGTTAAGACACACACACACACACACACACACACACACACACACACACACAGCCTGCCCCTTTGGCAGACATATAACAAATTTATTTAATTATTTGGTTCAATAAAACTTAAAGCAATAACGAATAGATTTATCAGAAAATAAATCAATAAAAGTCAATTTGTGATGATTAATAGCTTTGTGTTTTTTAACCTTTCTTCATCTAGTAAAGGACAATCACATGCACCAATAGTATATGCCACACTGAAATCCACATGATGGGACGCTTCTCCTATCTTTAAATGAGCTTTTACTACTTCTTGCAACACTGATTTCAAGACTACCTGTTGTAACCAATTCATGAAGCTCTGTATAGTTCCTCTAATTCTGAATAATAATCTGTTTGGATGGGGTATTCATGCTATGACGTTCATTTTGCTAAGTATTCTTCTGTCTTAGAAAGTCTCTTTAATAGATGTGTTGTACATTTTTTGGGCTACCCTTTGTCAGTTCCTCCTTTGATCTTACTGCTTTCAATATTCTGTCTCTATCTTTGGATTTTGTCATTTTGAACATAATGTGTCTTGGCATTTTCCTAATTGGGTATATTTTCACTGGGACCCTTCGGGCCTCTTTGATCTTGTAATCATCAATTCTGGGAAGGTTAACTTCACAAGTTAAATTGTTTTTTTAACTATAGTTACTTCATCAAATTTGCTGTTCTTCAGTAACTCTGATTATTGTTCCTTTTGAGTTCATCCTATAGTTCTCTTGTATGCTCTTCATTTATTTCCAGACAGTTTCCACTGTCTGCTGTTTCTAGACGTTTTCTCCTCATCTTGGAAATCTTGATCTTTTGTTCAGCTTTCATTATTCTGCTCTTCAGAACTGCTATTGACATTTTATTTTCAAATAAACTGCTGTGTATGTCATTTCTTTCATTTATGACAGTAGTCTTTTTATCCCCCTTCATTTTAACCCTGATACGTTCATGTCCTTTGCAGACTACCTATGTGATTGTTTCCTTCAATTCATTGAAGAGACTCTTTGTAATGTCACTTAAAGACAAAGCCTGAGGATCTACTGGTGTTGCTTATGTTTTTGGTGAAATTATTTCGTGCATTTTCATGGTGGTCTTCAAGGTATTTTTAAAGTTTTCTTGCTGGTGTGGCTTGTTTAAGGGTAAGCCTCTAAAGGTGCTGAGGGATTTAGCTGGGGGTTGCTATTTGTCTTCTGAGCCCATCCTGGGTTGGTGGAAAATAAAGAAGGCTAATTTAATAGTTTGCATGCTCACATAAAACATTTACATGTAAAAATTTCAAGGGTAAAAAACAATATTCAACAGTATTAATTTCCTCCTATTTCTCCTGATGCCTTTATTTAAACTGTATGTTATTTTCCCTGTCTTCCTAGGCTCATGAATGATGTTATTTTGAAATAAAACCCCAATGTTTAAAACAGAAGTTAATTAAAAGTGAAAATAAGAAATACAGATTTTAATAAAACTCCTGTTATATTATTCTCTTGTTAATGTATATACATGCTATAATTTCCATTTCTTTTTTTTTTTTAGGATTCTCTTCAACTCAGAATAACTAGTTGATTAGAAACTAATTTTAGGTAAAGGACACAATTAATTGCCTTTCTATAGTGCCTTTGTACTTTTAAGAGCAAGAACTGCTAATTATCTTGCTACAAGGAGTATTGATTATACCTTTACATTTATAATATTGAGTCTCTGATCTTCCACATTAGGCTGCTACTGGCTTTAAAGTATCCTTTTTATTTTAATCATTCTGAACATACTTTGATATCCATATCATCATGTTCTTCTTCAGGTTTTAGTAAAACAATTCTTCAAAGCCAATCAGATAACTTTATAATTTAATGACATTGAAATTCTTCATATTTCTCTTATCAAAAGATTTTTGAAATAATATGGAAATAAAAATAGTGAAAGTAAAAACTTAAATTATAATGATTATATGCAGATATGTGTCATTACAATTCACACTTTATTTCAAGAGAAAGATAACAAGTACATTTAATTTAGTATAATTATTTATTGTAATTATAAAATATATAATAACACATCTTTATTTTAAATAAACATAAATATTTTATCCCTGATAGTCTCTAAATCTTTTAAAAACTTACATTTAAGTTATAGATAGGTTTCATCTCTTGCCAAATATGTAATTTTTTTGTTGGATAAAAAATGCCACCAGAAGCAGTATGTGAATGGCAGGATAAAAGAGTCTTAATAATATGCAAGAAAAGTAAAAATTGAAAAATAATTTTATTTGAACTAGAACCGAATATAGAATCAGGAGCATTAATTAATTAATTAATTAATCATTAAATATCAATTATTAAATAATAAAGATGGCTTTAATATTGAACTTTTGTGATTATACTCTCCCACTTTTATGTTTAATAGAATCAATCAACAATATATGCTTTAATTTCAAACAAAAATGAATCAATTGTGTTACATCCTATTAATATTAAAGATCATTTTATTTTTAACATAAAGCATATTTATAATTTGAAAATTATAATAGCGTCAAATTTATATTTAAGAATAAATTTGGCAAATTAACTCTAATTTATGCCTGTTTAAATAAAAAAACATTGGAATGAACATATAAACAAATACCCTGTCACTTAAAGACAAAACTTGTAAACATCTCTTCATTGTACTTAATTTTAGTGATATGAACACACTTTCATAATATTTTAGCTTAATATTTTTACTTTAAGAAATCTTATCTACAGTTGGAGGAAATATAAACTAGTTCAATCATTTTGTAAAACAATTTGCATATCTTTCTGGCCCTTAGTATTTAGCTTTCTGAAGAAAAATATATGAGTTAGGGGCCAGAAAGATAGTACACCAGTTATAACTCTTCCATTTCATACACCTAACTTGAGCCCATTTGTCAATAACTACATGGCTTCTCAATTTCTCCAGGAGTGATCCCAGAATGCAGGGCATAAAATAAGTTTTGAATACAACTATGTTTACCCCAAAATTGCCCTAAAGAAAATGTTGTAATCAAATTTCTGTATGATAGAGTAAATTTTTATAGTCCCATGCTACATTATCTCTGCCATATCTGCCAAATAAGCTAAGAATGCATGTTTATATATTAAGTTCATTATAAAAACATCACAGAATTTATATAGGTCATTTTTAAAATTTATTTTAGACATTTTATATGCAGATGATCGGTGCTCAGATTTTCCTGTCATTCGTACAATGCCACATGTTATCAGTAACTATTCCTTTATTTTTGTAATTATATTGCCTACTACATTTTAAAAAGGATTATTTTATATGTACATTTGTAAAACTATAGAAGCACCAAGAGTAACTCAAAGTGACAAAGTGACAAAACAGTTTTCTAAGATGTGTGAGGCCTTAGGTTAATCACCTAACAGCATGTAAATACAAAAATTATAGGTTATGGGAACCTATATTTTATTACAAAAAGTATGAAAACCAAGGAATTTTTCTTCACAATAAATAAAATTCTGTTTAGAGTTCTGATTTTTTAACATGATACTTTTAAAATGCATCATGTACTACCTAGCATATAAAAGGATGAGGCTTTATAGCATGGTGGATAGATGTTACTGATCTTCTCTTTTGTAGACTAAAATTATAGTAATCAAGTAGGCAAATTTTTCTTTAAAATTTTGCCAGCATTCAGCTGACATCCCATGTTTGGTGATCAGGCCCTGTGACGCAGTGCTACTGATGCAATTTGCTGGGGGTGTACCTGCTTGATACCAACTTGTTACCTTCAGCATATAAACACTTAAAGACTTACTGACCTTTCGCATAATTTTAAACATATGCATTTAGGCAACTGTTACAATTATTAGAAAATATTTATTTTCTTTTATTCCCACAGATTGCAGCATTACACAATTTATATTTTAAGATGCTCACATAATTCCTGTCAATTTTTTTCATCTTACAAAGAAATAGGATTATTATACAAAAAAGTTATATAATCAAAATATGATTGCAAAATCTACTGCTATATAGTATTAGCTAAAGTGCACAAGTTGTACTATGCATATGGCAATCGCATGCATAGTCTGATATTAGGCAAAACTTACGGATTCATGGGCACCTCAAGAATTTAACTTTATAGAAATATAAAATATATTTACTTACTTTATTAAGTGTCTGAACAATTTGAGCAGAACATGGTCTGAAAAACGATGTACACTTTTTCAGTATTAACTATTTTATAATGGAGCAATTTTGGATGACACTCTGTGTGTCTTTGTGAAAATAAAAGGAACAGATTTCTATAGTTTGTCATTTAAAGCTATATTTTAGTTTGAGCCTGTCATGAAGCTTTTAAATAAACTCTAATTAGTGTTTTCTCTGATTCTTAAAAAAATTTTCTATTGTAATTTAAACAGCTATGTGGTAAAGTTCCTCTAAATTTCCTGATAGAAAAAATAGCTTTGTAGGCATTTGTTCTAGTAAGCAATCATTTTAACAGTGGCTTTTCAGCACTTTTTTTCTCCTCTTCTTGGAAGTTACTTCTTAAAACTTTGGGAACAGAATATCAATAGTGTGGATAAGGTTACAAGACCCAGAATATTGGAAAAAACTGTCAGCATTCTTTGGAAAGTTTTGAACTACACAAATAAAGCAATTTATTGGCTTGATAAGCTTTTACAAGAAAAATGTTTCTTTTTTAATTTGTGAAAAGCAGAGACAACAAAAATTAGTTAACTAAATCTATCATAGATAAGACACTGTACATGTTCTTCTTGTGAATACCTACAAATTTATTCTAGACATTAAATGGAGACATTATTTCAAAAGAAAAGAGAGTAAATAAACTAGCATCAACCAAATCTAATTTATACTGTTTTCTTTATAATTAATATTCTAGGATGAATCAATCAAATACAAATAATTTATAAATAATATTTATATGTATCTATACTTGCTGTAAAAACTAGTATCATATTTTATGATTGCACTAAAACTCAGCAATGTTATTGAAATTCAACTATAGAAAATGTAGTATATGCCATAAATAGAATCCTACTGAACAATGCATTTAATCGTAAAATACGTACTTCTAAAATGGTCTTACTTTAATAACATATATTTGCTTCACAGTATGAAATGAAAGTTAAGTAACATTTATAAAGTATAGTTATTTAAAATTTTCTGGGATGTCAGTAAATAAAGTTTAATTCTTTTCAGTACAGTAAAAGAAGTGGCTTTCTATGAATTCAAATAAATATAATCTTTGTCAATGAGAATATAAAGTGAAAGAAATCTTGGGGCCAGAGCGGTGGCACGAAGCAGTAAGGCTGAAGCTGGTCTAAGATGGACCTTGGTTTGATCCCTGGAGTCCCATATGGTTCCCCAAGGAGTGATTTCTGAGTTCATAGCCAGGAGTAACCCTTGAGCATCACCAGATGTAGCCTAAAAAAAGTTAAAAAAAAAAAAAGAAAAGAAAAAAAAATCTCGATTACCAATGGTTAAGTGAGAACGAAAATGCAAATTAAAAGCCACAGGGGATAGAACAATGGTGAGCCTAACATTTCATTTTTTAAATATATAAGATTTTGACTATATTATCACAATGTATATAAGAGAAAATGGATCACTGAGACATTGGTAAAGATAAGAAAGTTACCTGTTTAAACTATTAGTGTGTGTTAACATGCTGTCTGTCACTAGAAAAAAAAAATGAGTGGTACCAAAGTATACAAATTTTTTTTTACTCGCCCATAATTTTGATTAACAACTCTGTATATAGAATGCATTGATTTATTGATCTGATTACTTGGAAATATTATGAAATACATCTCATTCATTTCATACATCATACATTAAAATATTAAAATATTTACAAGATTACTGTAGGAAATGTAGAAAGAAATGAAAGTATTAGTGTACTTTTCAGAAAGTAGGACAAAAAACAGTTGTCATATAGCATCTCTTTAAAGGCAAAACTTTTACTGAAAAATTCAAAGAAAGCCAATTACAGCAATGCATTAATTAAATGAAGTACATTCATAAACAAAAAATAAAATAACTACATAAAAAGGATATTTTTAACAATAAGAATAGCTGAGGGGCCCGGAGAGATGGCACAGCAGAGTTTGCCTTGCAAGCAGCCGATCCAGGACCAAAGGTGGTTGGTTCGAATCCGGTGTCCCATATGGTCCCCGGTGTGTGCCAGGAGCTATTTCTGAGCAGACAGTCAGAAGTAACCCCTGAACACCGCCGGGTGTGGCCCAAAAAACAAAACAAAACAAAAAACAAAACAAAAACAAACAAACAAAAAAGAATAGCTGAGAACTAGAGGATACGAATATCAGTATTAAATTCATTGGGAGTATTGAATGATTGATGAATCCTTCCAGAACTTTGATATTCTCTGGAGCTGGCCCAATGGGTTCAAATGGCGATCGCAGTAGTACATGCATTGGGTGTTTGTAAGAATTTCTAGAAGTAGTGATGTAAGTGGGGAGTGTATCCTGCTCTGGCTCCAAATAATGCCTGGAGATGTCAGCCACAAAACCAGCAGACCTAGAGTTTTTGGTAGCTAGGAGTTTCTGCAGAGATTAGTGGATGCAGAGAATCTGGTACGTAGATGTGGTGGCAACTCTAAGGTGAATCTACGGTATTTTACGGCATATATATAAGATGACCCTTCAACCCATGAAAAACTTTCTGAAAGTCTTAAAGTAAGTCACTTCTTAAAAGTAAGAGGGGGTCCGATCACTCGTCCCTGAAGCTGGAATAAGTTTCAGCATGCAGTATACCGGCATATAAAATGACTCCCAACTTTTAGGAAGTCATGGGCTGAAGGGTCATTTTATACGCCGGAAATTATGAGTATTTGTTTGACTGCAGGAATATTAGCACAGTTGGGGATGTGCCATATCCTAGTGCCATCAGCTGGAAATCCAGAATGCCCAGGAGTTGCAAGATTAGTCCTTAAAGTATCATTTATCTACTCACATGCACTAATTTGTTCTATTCAATTTGAGATTATAATCACAATGATTACAAAATCTTGTTAGCTTTACTTAAATTGAATTCTAACATTTCCATAAATGTTATTGCAATGGCAATAATTACTCATCTTTTTGTGTCTAAAGAAGCTAAGACTGTCTATGGAGGATATGACTATTACTTTATACATTGCTAATGTGCATTCATTACTAATGAAATACTAATGAAATTCTTTTTCCCCTAAAAAGAATCAGAGGATATTTACCAGCCTAAGGTCAGATGAAGTTTTCATTTTCCTCTCTGTTGAGCTGAAGACAACTACACCCACCTGACTGCCTTCGACCCTGTAGCAGGTAGAAAAGATGAATCTTCTCTATCAGCCTCTCAAGGCCAGTTATTGAATGGAAGGTATAAAAGTTGTAGAAAGGCTGGTAACTTTTCAAATACCACTGCAAATGGGAGGATGCCAGCAGAATTCAATTGTAAGTGAATTGGAACCTACCCCCAGACAGTGGATTAACTTTCATTTTTTGATGTTTTGTTCATCTACAGTTTTAACAAATATAATTTTTATAACGTGTGGGATCCATCTTAGTCTTCCAAATATTGTGTTACTTTATATCCAGACAAATGTCCTCTGAAAGAATTTTTTAAGTGAGCTTGTAGAATAGGAAATCTTTTTCATAAGTTAAAGAATACAAAGTATATTTATGTACTAATGTTAATAAAAACGTATACTGGGATAGTTTAGGACAAAAAGTTCTTACTCAGTTTTCTTCAGTTTGTTTTGTTTGATTGCTTTTAGAAATCACTGAATCAAACTCATGAATTAACTACTTACATATATTCTACTTTACAATTTCTATTCTTGAGTATCTGATTGCTATATTAAGGTTGACATCTGATATTTAAACAATCATATGGTAAGGATTGTAAATCTTATAAGTCACAAGCAGTGTCTGCACTTATGCGTTTTTTTACAACTGTTTTTACATGAGCAAGGCTTTTCTAAATTTTGTTGTTAAAAATAGAAAATTTTTATTCTTTTGTGTGTATAGATTTTGATTCATCATTATTTCACCAGTTTTAAGTTACATATAGGGGCTTCACAATTATCCCCTTTGAAAGTGGATTGTAATCAAATGTATTGTTTGTTGATCATAAAGAATGCAATTTCTTTCTTGGTCATAAAATGTGGTATTTTGTAATTACTAGTTCTTTAGACTTAATGAAAACTGGTAACATATAAAGCAACTTTTGTTAGTTATAAATATGTTCTTTTTTGCCATTCTTATGGATTCTGATTATTACAATAACCTCTCAAATTCTGTGCTTTCTTCAATTCCAGTATATAATTTAGGTGCCCTTTTTGTTTTTATATGTAGTATTCCATTTTTCTTCATATAATGAACTTAAAGATTGAAATCTGCAATAGCTTATTAAACTTTATCTGGCATAGCATATAATGTTTTCTAGATGCCCCTTCTTATTTAATATCATATCTAGAGGTAAACATCAGACTAATATTGAGCTTCTGTATTAGAAAGAATTAAAAGGAGAACCCAGACAAGCATTTAGATATAATAGATTTTAAACATTTATATTAAAATTAAACTCTGTTTCTTATTGATATATGTAATTATTTCTCATTCTTCAAAATAAACTATTCATTCTAAACTTAAAACCTCTATGTTGAGTTAAACCTATTGAAATAAATTAAGTATATTTGCTTATCTTTAACTCCCTCAGAAGTACTTCAGGGTAGTTGGAGAGATAATACAATGGGT
>PVKC010031561.1:0-14524 GCA_004027635.1 Crocidura indochinensis | reverse complement strand
AAAAGAAAGTCATTGTCTGGAATTGGAGCAACAGTATAGGGCAAAGTGACTGCCTTGTGTACAGCTGATCAGAGTTTGCTTCTTGGTATGAAATTCTGTCTCCTGAACATTTTGCCAGAGTGATTCCTGAGCACAGAACCAGGAATATATGCCCTGAGCACATTTGTGCCCTGAGTGTGCCCCCGCCCGCAAAAAAAAAAAGAGAAACTAAAATAAAGCCATTGTCTACAAACCAAAGGCATGAAGACTTTAAGACCCAGAAACCTATTGAGAAGACCCGATGTCCTCTGATATGCACAAATGTCAGGTCTAGAGCATGACTGGGGTCCTTCAGAGAAGAGGCTCCATGCAGAAGCAATGGCAGTGCAAAGATTATTAATTATTAGGCCCGAGATCTCTCCTTTGACAACATCCTAGCAATAGACTTTTGACAGAAGTTTGGGAAAATCTTATGAGAGTATATTAACAGAGGCAAGTGGGGGCATTCTCCATCCTGGTGATTTGCTTGGGCTGTGCACTCAGTCCTCTTACCTGAAGTTGCCTTTGTTCTCTTCTAGATGCTTTTCTCTTTCTCTCCCTTCAAATTTCCTAAATAAACTCATATTACTTACTTCACTATTTATCTCATCCAAAAACTCTTCTTTGAGACCTGGAAAAAGGTCAGAACTGAGTTTTCCATTCCTGCAAAGAACAAACTCCTCACTCCAACTTGAGTAGTTCTGAGGCTTCTTTCCCCCACCAAGAAATTGGATTTTGGAAACAAGTTCTTGCACTGTAGAGATCAAGTGGAACTTGGACAGCCTGAGATCTGACTCTTGGAACTGGTGAGATGCAGTGCCCATGCAGTACAGGTCCTGATGGCAGACTATACCAGTCCGAACCCTCCAGGTACTGTTCTTGGGGAAGCAAGGTGGGTTAAGCAAGAAGGCAGGAACACTCCCCATTTGGAAACTAATCCCCACCCTATAAAAGTCACCTACAATAAAATTTAGGCGGTGTGAAGAATAGGTCTTTAAGCTTATTTTTATAAAATTTATTCCCAATTTGAAGTGGCAGTGTATACAAAGATAACAGTTTATAATAATTTACAGAAGTGTTTACTACATGCACATTATGAACTGTTCCAAACATATACATAGTAAGTGTCATGCTGAATAAATAATCCCAATTAATTTTTACATAAAAATATAATATTGCACTTTTAACAAGACCAGTTATTTTGCATATTTTCTCTTCAGATGATAAAATTCGGCCTTAAAAAAAAAGACTGAGTAGCAGCCCTATTGTAATAGGAGCTAATTTAAAGTTCTCAGTAGAAAAATGAAAGCTAGACAATAGCTGTTTTTTTTTTTTAAACAAAGCAAATACTTCAATGTGAATAGAAATAATCTCATCTCTGCACCTTGGGCCTCAGAATTAACACCTGGTTTGTGGAAACCATGATCCTGATGCAGCCTAATGCTGGAATTTGTGTATGCAATTTAAGGTTATAAGCATATATGGCCCTTGCTTTCTCTTGTTATCTATTTTGATAGCAGAGACTCTGGAATTGCTTTAGTTATTAAGCAGAATGTTTTAGAAAGTCTGGAAGATATAAAAGTAGTTGTGTAAACACCATATGAATCGAGTCTTCATAACAAATGTGCAAGTTAGTCATAGGCAAGAATATATACTTTAATCCCATGGTAACATAATTCAGCTTAGTTTACAGTGTTTTCAAAGCTAATAAAGCAGCACCCAAGTAAAAATATAGCCATGAATCATGGTAGAGATGATAATGCCATGATTTTCGGAAATTCTGTCCTGATGGCATGGAAGTTTGCTATGGCATACACTTGGATTTTTCTGTTATTCTAGAATTCCAGGTGATATAACTTAGCTGAAAGGAGTTGGAAACTGTCACTACTAAAAAGTTATTCTGCCTCCTGGTTAAGACAAAGTAATCAATCTTATTTGTTGGTTTATAATTTTTGTTTTGGGCACATCGGTGCTGCTCAGTGGTTTCTCCTGGCTCCTGCACTCAGAAATTAATTACTCTTGGTGGTGCTCAGGGGACCATATGGGTGCTTGGGATTGAACCCAGGTTGGCCGCATGTAAGGCAAGTGCCCTACCCATCGTATTATCTCTAGATTTTAATTCTTTTTAATATTTTTTGAGGGGGGGGTCATGCCCAGCCATACTCAAGCTTACTCTGGGTTCTACACTCAGGAATCTCTCCTATTGTTGCTTCGGTAACCATGTGTGAAGCTATAGATTGAAGCCATGTGTAAGGCAAGTGCTCCACCTGCTATACTATCGCTCCAGTCCCTGTAATTCTGTTCTGAGGATGAAAATTCTGTCTGTAAATAGGATCAAATGTATTGTCTAGATACTGTATTAGTCTAGAAAAAGTTTAGACAAATATCTTTTTGTTGTTGTTTTTTTTTTGAGTCACATCCAGCAGAGGTCAGGGGTTACTCCTGGCTCTGTGCTTGGAAATTTCTCCTGGCAGGCATGGGGGGACCATGTGGAATGCTGGGATTCAAACCACTCTGTCCTGGATCAGCTGTGTGCAAGGCAAATGTCCTACTGCTGTGCTATCTCTCTGGACCCCAAGTTTAGACAAAGACCTTTGCCAAATTCTCTGCTTACTAGAAATCATTTACTGCATATTGTTCAGTACTCAATATCTATAAATGGCAGAGTTTTTTTTTAAATATTTTTTGTTTCTTGGACTACATCCAGATGTGCTCTGGGGTTACTCCTGGCTCTGCACTAAAAATCACTCTTGTAGGATCAGAGATTGATCCAGGGCCAGGCATGTGCAAGGAAAATGACCTACCCACTCTGGCCCAATAAAAAAAGATTTTTAAAAGAAGTAGTCATTGTATTTATATCTTAGTAACAACTAAGAACATTCAGTATTTATGCATTTTAAATCTAGTTTCTATGTATTTTAAATAGTATCTTTATAATGAAAAAATGTGTCTGAAATCCAAGATATCTGTGATCTTGTTCATGGCTGTTAAACAATTCTGGTTCTACCTTGAGCTAAGAAGGCAGTTTGTTTTCATTATTCAGATAGTCCATTAAAATATTTGATGTAGAGGCACCTACTGAATAATTTGCTTCTGAAAGAAAGCAATTATTAAGTCCTAAATTCTTTATTATTCCTTTTCATATTATTATTTTTTTGGGGGGGGAGAGTCTTGGCATAAAACTTTAAGAGTTTTATAAAGTATTTTTATAAACAAATTAGCTAAGCAATTACAATTTTATTGACTCTTTGGAATAAAAAATGAAGAGCGGGTGGAAACCTAATCTTTTGTTTAGCTTTTTTTTCATGGGAAAAAACTTTATGAATGAGAATTTTAACATCTAAGACTTCAAGCTTGTTTGCTAGTGATTACTGGATCAAGCTTCCACATTATCACTAAATTGGAACAAAACTTGTCTATTCAATTATTAAGATGCTGCAGAGTTCTAGGTAGATGTACACATTTTGTATAGTTTGTTTTGTCAACTATTTCTTCAAGATCAGCCTTCTAAAACTAGTGACATCAATAAATCTAGCTTGTAGTTCAAGTGCTTTGGAGAATGCGAAGTCCACCTATTCATCCAGCTGCATAGCTGCTTAGAAAGGAATAGAACATTGGTAGTTTCAAACGCTGCTGATCTTTCCGACACCAGGCAATTACAGTCCCATCACTGTTGGCTGTGTACAAATGATGTCCATCACAGGAAAAAGTAAGGCTGTTAAAAAAAAGTATATTTTATTGGTGGTGATATAGAAATTAGTAAAGGAACCTTTACTGGATCAAAATCAAACAAAATGCCTTCAATTCACTGATTTTAGTTGTAATCAAAATATAGTTAATCACACAGCAGACAAGTTTGTGATGTTCATTTTAACTAGGTGTTACAGAATAAAATCAGAATTAAAGCAATCAATACATTCTTTTCTATTGTAAGTTTGAGTATTTTCTCTTTACTACTTGTCTACATTACTTAAATATTTGGGAATATGGGGTCAGAGCAGTAGTATAGCAGGTAAGGGCACTTGTTTTGCACACAGATGACTGGGTTCAATCCCTGGCATCCCATATGGTCACTTAAGCACTTCAAGGAGTAATTCCTGAGTGCAGAACCAGGTATGACTCATGAGAACTGCTGGGTGTGACTCCAAAACAAAATAAAATTGAGAATGGGAAGCTTTTATAAACATTTTCTCTCTTTTAGAAACAAATGATTATTTTTATGGAGATATTTTACTTTCCTGAAAAAGAAAAGTGTAACAAGTAAATTCTAGCCAATACTGAACCAAATGAGAAAAGAACCTGGCTTCCTTATATATCAAACTCGTTTCTAAAACCTATTAGCATAAAATGAGAACTTACTTTATCAAATATATATGATACCTAGTTGTCTATATAGTTAGGTTTATGTGCTTTACTCTTTAGCAAAACTACATCATCATGTATATTATAAAGGGTAGGAAAAGAAAAGAGTTTACCTTACAATAGGCTTATTTGATTTAGGAAAGGTAATTTCACGCACAGGCTTTAGGTCCCATGTACTCCATAACCTAGAGGAGGAAAATTTAAGTGTGCAAATTAAAATTTCCTTCACTAAAATACCTAATTTTGTCTGTCTGTTAAAAATAACCTGGTAGAAAATCCAATGACACATTTATAGTAGTTACTTGGAGAAAATTGGAGGAAGTTGCTGCTCTCAAGTGTGTGTCTGGGAGATGGTGCGGGTTAACTTCCTGGGCAGAGCAGTAAGTGCCAACAGAGTTCCAGGGATGCATTGTTTCCCAATGCATATAGAAGCTGTTTCCACTAGATTTTAGTTTACATTTAAATGTATAATGGTATTATTTTCAGAAAAATTAATAGAGCTGAATTAAAAATATTTTGTTGCAACAAAATGCTGACCATGATCTGAACTGTTGTAAAGACAGTCCTGACAAACTCACTATAGGGTTGTCACAAATCTTGTTTGTGAAACTCATTTTTTTATAAACATATCACATATGTCTAAAAGTATTTTATAGTGTTAATCTTTTAGAGTTAACAACAGTGTAAAAATTTAAAGCTATATTAAGCTATCACTACAATTTGGAAATAAAATGGAAATAAATAACTAATAACCTATATCCAAAGGTTGTTTTAAATCTGCAAATAATATTCATATTAAAAATGAATCTTTGAAGTTACTATATCCTTAAGAACAAAAGCAAATAAAGAGAATCCAGACTTCTTTTACCTTACAATTCCGTTTTCTAATCCTCCAGCAATGACATTGATGGATACTCCCTCAGGTTGGTTAGAGAAAGCAACAGAACAAATGATCTCTCTGCAGTGGACATGTCCAACTAGGTCCCCATTCACTGTCCAGAGTCTGAGATCGCTGCCTCCACCAGCTGAAAATACCAAAATTATTCTGCAGGTCACTGGAGTGTGGATGACTCGAAGTCCTCAACACTGGCCACTAGTGGGACACATGAGGACTAAGTTTGTTTCATTGATATCTTTTTTGTTTGTTTTTGGGCTACACCTGGTGACACTGAGGGATGATTTCTGGCTACGTGCTCAGAAATAGCTCCTGGCTTGGGGACCATATGGGATGCTAGGGGATTGAACACTGTCCATCCTAGGCTAGCGAGGGCAAGGCAGAGAACCCTACGGTTTGTGCCACCGCTCTGGCCCCTCAGTGATACCTTTTATTATACAATTGCTATACACTTATTTACCAAAATATCCTTAAATGGTCAAATATACTTAAGGAAACCCACTACCTTCATATAAATAAGTAATTTTTACTTTTGAAAAGAAAATATTTTCTGAAACTTAACAAGTGATGAAGTTTATAGGCAACTGATGACTAATAGCTGTATACATAAAGTTACTATAGTATAAATCATAGAGAATTATGTGTACTTATTTGGGAGCTATGAATAGTAGAAATATTAATTTATGTGTAGAGCAATGAGATGAGGTAAATTTATCATGAATTTTTGGAAGTTGTAATTTTTCAACATATTAACCAACAAACCTAAATCTGGAAGTGACTAGAAAGCTCAACAATCCCAAAAATAGAAGAAAAATTCTGTGAAACCATAAAGAGAGACTTATGGGACTAGATGTGGCTCAGAGTGGTTCACATGCTTTGCTAATGTGAGGCCCTAGGTTCTATCCTCAGCAGCCCCAAACTGAAGAATGAGTATCCAAGCATCACAGATGTGGCCCCAACAACAACAACATCAACAACAATGGCAATAGGAATACCACCACCACCAATAACAAGTGCCTTATGTGATTTCTGAAGAAAAAAAAGCTATACTTGTAATTAGCTGAGTTAAAAAACTAATATTTTACTAATTTATATTTGGTTTTGGGGCCATATTCAACTCAGATGAGGAGACTATATGGGGTGTTGGAGATCAAACTCATGTCAGCTGCATGCAAGGCAATATCTCTGGTCTCCAACTAATTATTTTTTAAAAAGAAAAATTTTAATTTTATATACTTGTCAGAAGAAACATGAAAGTAATTAATTTCTATCCTTTATCAAGGTAATAAAATAATCTGTATTTTATTACACAGAAAAAATTCCTGAAATATTCCTGTTATTTAAAAATATATTAAAGACCTTCAAATACCACATTAAAATATGTAGTATGTTTCAGAATTATTCACAACAGTTAAAAAGGTAGAAGCAAGGGACCAGAGAGAGAGCATGGAGGTAAGGCATTTACCTTTCATGCAGAAGGTAATTGGTTTGAATCTCGGCATCCCATATGGTTCCCCCGAGTCTGCCAGGAGTGATTTCTGAGTGTGGGGCCAGGAGTAACCCCTGAGTGTTGCCGGGTATGACCCAAAAACCAAAAACCAAAAAAAAAAAAAAATAAAGATAGAAACAAATCAAAATGTAGATCAACAGAAGAATAAACAAAATGATATATATATAAATGATAGAATATTATTCTGTAATTAAAAGGGGAGTTCTATCACAGATGTGAAATATTGTATCATTCTTCTAATTTATAATATCTAGAATAGACCAATTCAGAGGGACAAAAAGCAGAACAGAAGTTACCAGAAGTATATATAGTGTCAAGTGATTGACTATTCATTCATCTAAGACTGTTAACTGTATTTAGACCCTTGGGCCACAGTAATAGTACAGCACTTACCTTGCATGCAGCTTACCCTATTTGATTCTTTTAACCCCATATGGTCCCTGGAGTATGCTAGGAGTGATCCCAGAGCAAAGAGCAAAAATAACTCTGGTTTCTATTTTACTCTTTCTCCTTTCTCCTGTACTGGGGATTGAATTCTAGTTGGCCACATGTAAGGCTACTGATCACATTTGGTAATTTACTTTCTTTCTTGGACATATACAAAGGAAGATGAACTAGTCTTAGTTACTAAACATAAAACTGGAACTCTTTTTGTTTTTGTTTTTGTTTTTGGGTCACACCCGGCAGTGCTCAGGGGTTACTCCTGGCTCCATGCTCAGAAATTGCTCCTGGCAGGCACGGAGGACCATATGGGGCACCGGGATTCGAACCGATGACCTTTTGCATGAAAGGCAAACGCCTTACCTCCATGCTATCTCCCGGGCCCCAGAACTGGAACTCTTTTAAAGAATAATTTTTTAATTATGTTCCCTACACAACAATGTCCTTTTATGAATTCTCTTTGCATGTGGCAAGAGGCCTTAAAAATGTTGAGAAGGCCTATTTGTTCAAATTTGGAAAAACAGTACTAGCCATTAGTCTACTAGATTATGTACTACCTAGGGACACCTGAATACCCTAGTAGTGAGTTGGTAATTGCAGAAAAAGTAATTTTTGTTCTTGTTCCCATATGACTAGCCTATATAATATCAAAGATAAATCACTACTGGCAGCTGTAAAGTAATTAACTTTACAAAAACAAGTTCCCTTAGGATCAGTCCTAACTTTCAAACATTGCTAAAACAAGAAGTAGAGAACTCTATATAAATAACCTTCATCTTATTCACTCAGATTCCCTCTTGATTTGACATAGTAAACGTTGCTAATGTACAAATCAAGGAATAATAATTAGCAAAACCATCAATCATCTTTATTATCAGAATTGACTGTTTAAGAACCTTCTCCTTCATTATGATCAGAAGAAATTTTTTTCATGACTTTATTTTATAACTAGCAGTGAAGACTGGCAAAAACAGCATACATGAAATTGATTTTTGGGGGGGGGTAGGGTGGGCCTTTCAGGGGCTCTAGGAGTTACACTTGTGACACTGGGCCCAAATGGGCCCAGTTGGGTTCAGATTTGAGTCCTGAACGGCAGTGCTGCTCAGGCTCAGCAGTGCTAGGGTGCTACCAGGACAATACCTGATGGTATTGGGAGGGGAAGTAGGGCATCAAGTGCTAAGGATCAGATTCAGAATTTAGCATCTGCCAGCCACACATTCCAATCCTTTGAGTTATCATTCTAGGCCATCTCTGAAATATTTAATCATGATTGAATATATTATTTTTTTAAATTTTATGTATAAATGAATGTTCTATAAAACCAACCAAAAAAACCTTCAAGGTGATGTCTGTGGTATAACTAGAAAAAACCAAGTACTTTTTTAACCCTAAACTCTGGGAACAGAATTCCTAAACCCTGTGTAATTTACCCTGTCTATCTAAGTGTCTCTTCAGGGAAATCTGCAGCACCTTACGGATGCTGGTTCCCAGAAAACTGTGTGACCAGATGCCATATGCACAACTAGATGCATGTCCATACCACTACAAAGGGCAAGATGGGAAACTTAAGTTCAATTCCCAACAGACTAGATCTTATCAATCCTGCCTACACAATGAAATCCCAGAAAACAATGCTACAATAACAGGGTCTTCGACTTTTTTAGTTGGCTAACACTCATGTGTCTGAAGGTGGTACACTCTCATTCCAGATAGACAGATCCTCACTTTATGTATCTCTTTATCTGATTTTCATTTCTTTTTGGGAGGTGGGCAGAGCTTTTGTAAACCAAGGCTTACTCCTCAGCAGTCACTCCTGAGGACTCTCAGGGGAAATGTGTGGCACAAGGGATTGAAACTTGGTTCACTATGTGTAAACCAAGTGTCTTAACTCCTATACTATCTTTATTTCTATCTATTTTTCAGTATCACCTTATACATATCAATATGTTCTGCCATGATTCCTGAACAGGTAACCTGGAAAAGCCTTGAGCACAGCCAGGTTTGGCCCCTCCAAAAGCAAAAGATAGAAAAAAAACATACCAAGAAAATGTAGGTGATTATGTGCTCAAATTCTTACAAGTATAGAACATAGTTACAACAATATTAGCTTTTGTACAAGTTGGTAACTAAAATGATCAATTCAATCATGTATTTAATATACATAAATGCTGCTACCAAACCACATAGATCTGGCAGGAACCTGAAAGACATTTAATCATAGCTTCATCTATGACATAACCAGCTGACCAAAGGCATTTAAGTGCACTAACATAATTTTCTGGTTTCGTTGCTGGCTCACCTGAGTCACACACAGTGGCAATATCACCTGTAGTTTCACTGGCAGAGACAGCTGTGACAGGGCTTTTGTGTCCTGCCAAACTTTGCACATAGCACAGCCTGTAAAAACCAAAGACATGTATTTGTAGCTGAACATTAAATTCTATCCTTATTTAACAGTATTCCTAACTGATCTTTTGATTTAAGTAAGACTGCAAAGATAAAGCTTTTTAAAAAATTCTTGAGGTAAATGCAATGCAAAGATACTATTTTTCTATTATCTATTTCATAAAGTAAAAACCGAAATCTTAAGGAAAAGAAAGCTATGCTTGAGTTGGAAACACATTTCTTTTTCTTTTCTTCTTCTTATTTTTTGGGTCACACCTGTTGGCACTCAAGAGTTATTCTTGGCTTTGTGCTCAGAAATGGCTCCTTATAGGCTCAGAGAGGCCATATGGGATGCTGGGAATTGAATTGTCCAACCTGGGTTGGCCATGTGCAAGGCAAACATCCTACCGATGTGCTATTGTTCTGGCCCCAGAAACCCTTTTCTTTACCTGTTTAAATCCCATATAATGCAGGTTCCATCTCTGCTCACACTTATCATTATACTATAGGGTTTGCAAACAAATAAGCTTGTTATCTCTTCTGTGTGTCCGTAGAGATGTATCTGAGACTCCATTTCTATCTCAGATGGCTGAAAAACAAAGAACACCAAATTCATAAAGAAAAATATCCTAGCATTATATCTCAAAAAGTATCAACTGAAGTGACTCAAAAAATTTTTATCAAACATATTTTTAATGCCATTTGGTTCAATTTTTTATAAAGAGTAAAACTAAAAAAGCTTATTTTCATCAACTAACTTGCTTCTCAGTAATGACTCTTCTTATCTGGACTTTGTATTTCTGTAGTGCAATAATTGTCACCAAAACGATCTTTTCTTTCACACATTCTTTTATGCATTTTCTATGACAGTCTTCAAATGATCTCTAATGATATTACAATCATGCAGTTTGTATGCATGCAAATCATGCAAATTATGGGAATAATAAAGCATAAGAACTGCTTAAATTGAGGCTGCAGTGAGAGAAATTAATTGATTATCCTTTACTAATAGGTTTTATAAAAAGTTTCTGGACTAGAAAGATGTACAGTGAATAAAGAACTTGCCTCACACAGTGGCAGAACAGGGCCAGGAGTAAGGCCTGAGCACATCATATGTGGCTCCCAAACCCAAATATAAATAAAAGTTTCTTATTTTTTCAAAATTATTAGAAGCAATAATCAGATATAAAATTTTTGTTTCTATGAATTTTTGGGGGGAAAGGTAGGTGGGCACACTCAGCAGTTTCTGGTGGCTATACCTGGTTCTATGTTCAGGGAACCATGAGGTGCTAAGTTTTGTCTCCTGTATGTATTCAGATCTTGAAATTACCTCTCTGGCTCTTTCTCTGAACTATATCTTTAGAATAAATCTTTAGAACCCTAATAGTAGGTCAGTGAATATAGTTAGTTTTATAATTTATTTTTGGATTGGGGAGTATAGGCAATACTCAGCTATTATTCTGGGGTGGGAGGGAGTGCCTTTTTTGGTTCTGTGCATAGGAGTTGGCTCCTGGCAGTGGTTGGGGGGCTGGGGGTGCCAGGGACCAAACCAGGCTCAGGAATTGGGCTGCAATTAAGGCAAACACCTTAATCCCTTACTCTCTCTCTGGGATTTTACAATTCTTAATAAAGTACTTTTCTAGGGTATCAGACCAATTTTTGGTGCCAGCATTATTTGTCAATGGTTATGAACTGATTTTTTTTTTTTTTTTTGGTTTTTGGGTCACACCCGGCAGTGCTCAGGGGTCACTCTTGGCTCCATGCTCAGAAATTGCTCCTGGCAGGCACGGGGGACCATATGGGACACCAGGATTCGAACCGATGACCTTTTGCATGAAAGGCAAACGCCTTACCTCCATGCTATCTCCCGGGCCCCATGACTGATTTTCTAAAGGGTACAAACTAATGTTCCAAAGTCCATGTTGGCTCACAGATGCCAGTTGTTGTTCACACAAAGCTTGGTTCCTGTTTCAGTAGGTTATTGTTATGAAATGTCAACATTCCTACTTCAGAGAATACAGAAAAGTGAAATAGCCAATTGCTATAACCACTAGCTAATTGACTCCTAATACAAGTTTATTAAGAATATATTTTATTCAAATAATTAAAAAATCAGTACTACATCCTGTTTCCCCTCTCCTGTAATTACTATTCTGAATTTTGTATTTGTTTCTAAAAATGTTACTATGATCATAAAATATGTTGACTTTAATGTTGATAAGTTTTATATATGTGATATTATTCTGCACTTTCCCTTCTGCTCACCATTTTTGAGGCCTACTATATTAGTTGCAGCTTGTTTATTTTGTAGTCTAGTGTTCTATTCATATAAGAAAAGGGGGTGCCATTTAAGAACAGATGACTTACATTTACAGAACCAAACAATGAAGTAATACAAAGTTTTTAGTTTTCTTTGAACTAACTAATTTGAGCTGGGTAGCAAATGCTTTTGCTTAGCCAGGGTAAAAAACCCCAAACCCTAGATATGCTTTGGGGCTTCCATTGAAAATAAGAGTCCTGGCTCTCTGATGGGAACCCTTCTACACAGGGCTCATTTCCTCATGACCAAGGAATATATGTACACAGAGGACTTTCTATTGTAGAGAAACCACATTTACATAGTGAGTACACAGAGCAAACTTGAGAGGTCAAGGAACTTGAACCTCTTCTTTATTTTTGCCCAGACCAGAGGTGCTCAGGGATCACTCCTGGTGGATTCAGAGGAGGATGCATTGTAAAGCAACATTAATTGCCATTTAGAACTTAGGAAATTTTTAGTCTTCAAATGTTAGGTGAATCTCAAATGAGACAGACTCAGTATGGAAAGAAAGCACCCAGGGTTGGAACGATACAATGGGGAGGGCATTGAATCCTTCAGCTAACCCTGATTTGATCTCCAGCACCCTGTGTGTTCCTCTGAATCCACCAGGAGTGATCCCTGAGCAGCTGACTCAAGTTCCATCCCTTACATCCCATGAGGTATGTCAAACACCATCAGGAGAGACTCACGAGGGCAGAGTAAGGAGTAACCCTTGACATTGCTGGTTATGGCTCCAAAATAAACAAAAGCGCATCTAATAAAAAATATTTAAGTTAAACGTACACAAAATGAATTATACTTCATAAAGAGTTCCTTTACCTCCTTGACATGAAAACCCCAAACAACATACCAATTCCATGCAAGACCTACCGTGCCACTTATAAATCTGTTGCTGTAGGCTGTGATGACTCCACATTTGCTCCCAGTAAATAATTGGCAACTGTCAGGTACCCAGGCACAACTTGTCACCTTGGAAAAAGGACAACTTAGAGATGCTATAGCTTTAAAGGTGAAACTATTACCACAATGAATTATATTATAGTGCATTGCCTACGATGCTAATATTTTGTACATCCCTTTCAGAAATTCATTACTTCTTTCTTTTAAACCTTGCAGGGGATTGCGCCCAGGGTCTCATACATGTGAGTCTGTATAACTCAGACACAAAATGATCCAGGACTAACTAAATCCAAGGTTGAGTGCGTTTTATACATTTATGTACATTCCATGCACATACATTTAACTGATTGTTTTTATGGTTGGGGTGCCAGGGTAATACATTCACATTTTACCTCACAAGCCAGAAGTCATTGGTCTCAAACTACATCATCTGTCCTCCACTATGCTTCAAAATGTCTCAGTATCTTTTTTTTTTCTTTTTTTGGTTTTTGAGCCACACCCGGCAGTGCTCAGGGCTTTACTCCTGGCTGTCTGCTCAGAAACAGCACCTGGCAGGCACAGGGGACCATATGGGACACCGGGATTCGAACCAACCACGTTTGGTCCTTGATCAGCTGCTTGCAAGGCAAACGCCACTGTGCTATCTCTCCAGGTCCAAAATGTCTCAGTATCTTATGATGTGAATAACAGGCTCATGTTTTCTATGGATTATATTTTTTCTTTTTATCTTTATGGATTGTATTTTTTGAGGGCCAGACCTGATGGTGTTCAGGGTTTATTTTTGGAGGTCCGGGAACCATACATGGTGTCAGGTATAGAACCTGAGTTAATCACTCGCAAGACAAGTTTCCTACCTGCTGAACTACTGCTCTAATCTAGGCTCTGGGTTTTGAGGCCAGACTGCTCCAATCCCAGGATTGCTCAAAGTTCTTGTGCTCTATTAAGAATTTCAAACTGTTTTTTTTTGCTGGTATCTTTCCTTGAACCTAAACTGTATTTAAGTGTCCATGACCTCAGCAAATGACTTTTTTTTTGGGGGGGGGGCACATCCAGTGACGCTCAGGGGTTACTCCTGGCTATGCGCTCAGAAATTGCTCCCGGCTTGGGGGACCATATAGGACGCTGGGGGATCAAATCGCAGCCTGTCCTAGGTTAATGCGTGCAAGGCAAATGCCTTACCACTTGTGCTACTGCTCCGGCCCCTGAAAATGACTTTTTTGATAGCAGTTCTTTTATTTTTTTGAGGGGGATGGTGTGAATTGCACCACATCTGATTCTGCGCTCTGATATCCTGGTGGTGCTTGGGGAAACAAATGTGGTACTAGGGATGGAAGTTGGGCCATATATATGCAAGTGACTTACTTCTATACTAGCTTACTAGTCCCAAGAAATTAAGATGTTCTCATTTTTAACTATACACACACATATATAATATCATGCCTTTCTTTATTATAATGCCAGGGGTGTAACTGCAAGTGCACATATATTCTACTGTCAAGTCACATTCTCAGACTCACTATTCTTTTAGGTTACCAATAAACCAGATTTTAAAAAGCAACAACTTTGGACCCAGAGAGATAGCACAGAGGCGTTTGCCTTGCAAGCAGCCGATCAAGGATCAAAAGTGGTTGGTTCGAATCCCGGTTTCCCATATGGGACTGCCAGGAGCCTGCCAGGAGCTATTTCTGAGCAG
>PVKC010031560.1:0-14481 GCA_004027635.1 Crocidura indochinensis | reverse complement strand
ACACTTCTGAGCACAAGTAGCCAGGACTTGTCTTTGAATAGATGAGTAATGCTTGTTGCCATGAAACAAGAAGCTGGTGTGAGCAGCAAAATACAAATGTGACCTGGGAGAATGACTTCTGTTAGAGATGAATTCTTCAGCCTTCTGAGACTTCTTAATTGGCAGCTGACCTACATATTGGTCCATAGACCAGCAGTTGTTATCAAGGCAGTAAAGAAGTCGTTTTTAACCTTTATACCTGTGAACCGGCACCAATGCATAGACCAACAGTTGAAGCCATTGATGACCTCCATGGTATAGGCCAGCTTCCCTCTAAGACAGTATGTATTCTGGAGCAAGCCAAGGTTGTGGGTAGATTGATCTTTGGAAAATAGTGAAAAAATTTTAAAAATCCTCCCAAGAATATCTCAAAAGACTTAATGGGGATATCCATATTTCCCTGTATGTTTAGTATCTCAATAATTATACCTCTTAGAGTGTTTATTACTGAAGGTAAAGCCTCCTTTATACTTTTTTATTATTTTTCTTTTATTTATATATATATATTTTTTGAATTTCACTGGTTTTGGTTCTACTTGGTATGGAATTCTAGAAGAAAATGTCTTGCTTGGGATCAAGTCAAAATCAGGGCATAGAGATTATATAGCCTGTCATTCTTATCCCCAAATGTAATAATATATTATTATATATAATTTATATATTCTGTTTATAATTATATAATATATAGTAATATAATATGGCAACGTTCCCTTTTGCATAGACATACTAAAAAGGGGGAAACCTTATGTATATAAACAAGCTCTTATCTACTAGGGATAAGAACCCATAAATTTTATAATATGAGGCATCTCCCACCCTGAATATTTGTCATGGGACTTGACTTAAACTCCATGTGATTGGACAGCAACCTTCTGAACCCCAGAACCCAGCCATAGAATTGACACAGTTTTGTGCAACAGCACCAGAAATCGAACTCCCCCTGGGGAGTTCCTAATAGTGCTATGGCACCAACTTGTGCTAGGTTGATATGACACCCTGACAACGACGAGGAAACAGCAACAGCTTTATCTAAAAGCAGTAGGATGAAATCAGAAGACACTCCATCCTTTGATCTGTGCAAAAACCAAGATAACTAATTACAGAAGACTGACTTTGATAACCACGACTGAGTAGAGCTTTCCTTGGGACCAATAAGAAAGATCCTAGGCTAGGCTTCAAACTAGAATTTGCACAAAAACCAAGATCTCTAGATCTTCCAGAGGTCCAATTTTGACAATTGCGACTGAGCAAAACCTCTGGAACCATTAGTAAAGACTCTATTCTAGGCTTAGTCCTAAGTTCTGTGCAAATACCAAGATCACCAATTACAGAAGACTGACTACAACAACCATGATGAAGCAAAATTTCCAGAACCATGAAGAAAGACTGTATCCTAGACTTTGTCCTATGACCTGTGCAAATACCAAGTTCTCTAATTACAGAGGACTGATTTTGGCAACCACAACTGATCAGAACATTTCCTGGCATCATAAAAGGACCTTGGAGTTTGATAATGAGCATGTTTGGAGCCTGTCATCTTTCCCATGACAGTATGCTTTAAGGGTGAAGAAACCTGGTATCTCTTAGGCTGAGGAAATTTGCTTTATAATTTCCCCCAATACTTACTGTGTCTATGCCCCCCCCAAATAAAGACACAAAACCTTGCCACACAAATCCTCTTCCCCCCATTTTTGTCCTTTCGCATTGTTGTTTTAGCTGTTGTTTATTGTTGCCGTTGTATTTTTTTGTCATTGACTTTTCTTTTCTTTCTTTTTTCCTTCTTTTAAATTGGTATTGATAGCTCCTAGATGGACTCCTCCTAGCTTTCTTTCCTTTTTCTTTTTCTTCCCCAACAGAACCACAGAGCTTGAATCATCTTGTTTTGTCTCATAAATTAAGGGGGGAAAAGTGGTACCAGATGCAAACAGTTGCATGAACATTGAGTGGAAATAAAAAATAACCAGACCTAAGGGGCCAGAACAGGAGCAGTGACACAAGCGGTAGGGCGCTGCCTTGCACATAGTAACCTAGAATGGATCACAGTTTGATTCCCCAGTGTCCCATATGGTCCAGTAAGTCAGGAGCAATTTCTGAGTGCATAGCCAGGAGAAACTCCTAAGTGTCACCAGGTGTGGCCCAATCCCTCCCCCAAATCAGACCTAAATAACAAATCCAAAGTCAACGACAACAGAAGCAAGATACCCAATCTACAAGTTATATATTAAAGTAATCTGTTATACTAGCAGTCCAGGGTGTAAAGGGGGGAGGTATGGGATGCATGTTGGGAACAGGGGTGGACAGAGGACAACACTGGTGGTGGGAATGGCCCTAATTTACTATGTACCTTAAATATAACTGTGAAAGACTTGTAATTCTCATTGGTCACAATACAAAAAAGAAAAAAAAGAAAATAGTGAGAGTTCAAATTTCCCTTGGGGATAGAATTATTGTAGCAGAAAACAACTAGATATGAAAATGAGGAGCACAGGAATGGAAATCTTATGGGTCATAGACTGAAAATAACAAAACTCATAGTTATTACCTTTAACTCTATAACTATAGTTCTAATTAAGACTTTGAAGGCTTTGCTGGATTTGGGTAGCATGTAAGAAGATAATCATAACAAAAGAATTGGCCTAAAATTGATCAAAACAAAGCTGGGGAAAATGAATCTTTACTCCTGTTGATCAATTTAGAGAAGATGGAAAGTGTCTACTGGGACCAAAGCAAGAGGAAATGTCCTGGCGTAGTGTCTTTTCCAAGGCATGGCGTTGAAGCTAGCTTAATTTGGGGTGACTCAAACTAATTGGGACACTCTTTCAAAGCAAATAAAGACGTATAATTCAAACCATAAAGACCTTTCCTATTCCCTTTCTTGAACATGATCAGTCCTAGAATTACTAAGCAATGCAGAGGTAGGGATAGGTTGAGGGAGACCCAATGGTCCAGAATGGGATTTTAAATGGGCCATGAGCAATGATGGATATAGAAGTCATCTCTGAGAAGTACAATAATTCAACCAGAGCAGAGAGATTGCTCACAAAGTAGATAACTGAATTGGAACTCATAAGGAATCAGAGAGAAATTATTTATGCAAAGATGGATGCAGTAGAACAGTAGAGCTGGATATATACAAATAAGTTGATCAAAAATATACTAACACAGTAAAATTCTGCTTTATGCAATTTTTAATCACAGAAGGAAATTGTAAATAAGGGTAGAAAGAAAAAAATGAATCCAATAATATTAGATTTGAATAGAAAACACAGTAGTTCTTCAACAAATCACATTTTGTTCAGTATCATTTAACTGTAATATTGATGTCAAAAATAATATCAGACACCATTGAATGAACTAATGTTATTTAAGGATCTGCTTTTTATTGTAGATTGTGTGGTTTAAAGTCACAGTTTTCAAGAAGCTAAAAACATGTTAAGTAAATACTTACATGTTATAACTATTGAACTTCTTAAAACTGATAGATATAAGGACTTAAGTATTATTATATATAAACTGGTACATTTATGTGCATATTAAATATTGTTTATGAAGATGTTTTAATATTGCATAGAGTTGTATATAAGTATAAATATATTTCTTTGCATATGTTCAAATATCTATATGCACAAATTATATACACATGTTTTGTGTCAATATATAGTTCACACACATATACCCTATGTCTGCTGAGAAAGCAACATTCCACTAATAACAATTTCCTTCTGAAACCTCAGATATAAATTTCTAAATACCCTTTTCCACTAAAAGGAACCAAGGACCCTTGGAGAAAGGAATTAATTCATAGCTATAGTAAAAAGATAATAATGAATCTGGATCATCTAATTATGCAAGAAAATGTAGAAGTGTTCAAATACTGACTGGGGACATGTCAAAGTGTCAAAGAAATTAGCTTGAAGAGCTTCTGGTGGACAAATCTATGGCAATTAGTGAATCAAAATAAATAAGGTTAGCAACTGATATAATTGATCAAAACATATTAAAGAACAAAGCTAAACTAGTCTAATTTATACAAATATGCATAATTGGAGATATATCATAGGATACTCATACCATTTCATAATTTGTGTTGTAAACAAAGGATAAAAGAATAAATGCAGTGGATAGCAGCCTGGCAGACACCATAATCAAATGTCTAGTGGTTCTTACCACAAATAAGATAACTTAAAGTTGTATACCTCCTGGTGAAAAGAGTACAGAAGCAATCTAATGTTGCTGAAAAAATATATATATAACCAAAATCTAGCCATGAGAACACCTCAGACAACCCCAAATTGAGGAACAGTCTACATATGTTGGGTTTTAGTCTTCAAATTGTCGGGGTCCTGAAACTTGAGTACAGCTTAAGAAATAGTTGCAGGCTGAAAGACTAATGCAACATGACCACTAAATGCATCCAGTGATTGCAGATTGGATCCTTTCACTACACAGCCATTGTTGGACAATTGGTGCATGCAGAAAAAGTCAGAGCACAAAATGTATGATTGTTAATATTCTGTTGATTATTTCATTGTGGTCATATAAGAGTTTCCTTGTTTGTAAAGAAACACACTAAAATATTCAGATATTCTGACCAGATATGGTTGGCAATTTGATCTCAAAAAACTCTTCAAAAATATTGTATTTGCAACTTTTCTCTGAGTTTCAATTTCCTACATATTTTTCACAGAATCTTGTAAAAACTGTCTATGAGAATTTTGCATAAAGTAATACAGCAGTGTGACTTTCTGAATAGTAATTCTCAACCAAGCATAACAGAATTATCTAGGGAAATTTTCAAACACAAATGTATGCAGATATACACATATGTACACATAAAGAGTCATCCCAATTTAGCCCTTGTTCTTGTTTGTGTTAGTCTTAGTAAGGAGCCATCGGTGCTAAACCTCAAATTGTACTATCATGTGTATCTATTGTTATAACACAAATAAAAGATTCCTCTCTATTTTGTTAAAGAAGTATGTATCGTCTCTTCCTGCAATAATATGACAGCCATTTTAAAACATAGGATAGTAAGTTCCTCATGATTTTTATTATTAATTCTCAAGGTTGAGATTACCATGAGAATGTAGATGCTCAGTAAAAGCAGTTAAGAATTCATTGCCCCAATTTTCAAAACAACACAAGATATAATTACATAAGATATAATATATTTAACTGAGGCCCAAAGAGACTGATATTCTTAATTAATATGGAGCACATACAGTGGCCAGGAGTTAGTAAACTGGCCTTTCATGTGGCTGACTTGGTTTCAATATCCAGCAATCACAAATCGTATACTGAGTACAGATCCAGGAGTAAATTCTGAGCAGAGACTTCCACCCCCACCCAAAATAAACAATGGTACTAATGCAAATAACATTACTATTTCCACTTCCAGAACCAAATAAATTCCAGATCACCCTGATCAGGCACAATTCCACTCTGATAAGCATCATTCCCTACATAGGAAAAGTCTTCAAGAAAAATATGGAGAGATTTATCAACAAATCCAAACAATTTATTTTCTCCCATTAGAGCCCATCTGAATTGAGCAAAGTCTCTTCTGCATCATAACATTATTGCTGGAAAGGAAACTATTGTTCTTTCCTTCTCTGAAAATAGATCACATTACAATACTGGGTAAAACCCAAGTCCACTCCACTTTCCACTTTACAGCCTAGGTATAGCAGGAAAGGACAAATACACATTTTACTGCCACAATCACAGTATCAGAATAAATGTTATTGGGCAGAATTTGAGAGCCTAACTCTCCTATGACTTATTTAAGAAATTCTAGAGCTTCAACCTATTATATATTTATACAGACATGGATATTTAAGCAAAAGTGTTAGCAATTCTGTGATATTTGCTTATATTTACATTAACTCAGAAAATTTCTGAAACAAAATCTCTATGACTGTTGGTTGCAAAAAAAAATCCGTTAACTAGAAACAACTGGATTTCTATTTCTCTCCTCATATTCAGACTTTGTAAACAAACCATTACCTTTTTTTGTTTTGGTTTGGTTTGGTTTTGGTTTTTGGGTCACACCCAGCAGTGCTCAGGGGCTACTCCTGGCTCTATGTTCAGAAATTGCTCCTGGCAGGTTCAGGGGACCATATGGATTGCCGAGACTCGAACCACCATCCTTCTGCATGGAAGGCAAACGCCTTACCTCCGTGCTATCTCTCTGGCTCCAAACCATTACTTACAACAAAATAAAAATTCTAGAATCAACTCAGGTACTCAAATACCTTACCTAATGTGAAAGTGTAGGTAGTTTATAAGCAATGTACACTGACAAATAGAGAAAAAGAAAGCAAAACTTGAAACAATGCAAAATTGACTAATACTTTCTCATAGAGATGAATGGTTCCATCCATTTATATTATCATAATGATTTATTAAGAACCTGTTACATATCAGGCACTGCATGTACAAAGATAACTGTGACATAACTCTGTCTTGAGTTGATATTGTTAATATAGTTACTCCCATTGGATCATTCTGGTTTTGTTCTATTTAGTTACTTGGCTTTTAAGGCTAGTGAATGTCCATGATCAGGACCTCCAATGTACTAAAGCACAAAAGGGTAAAACAATCTTTCTTTTTCTCAATCAATAATACAACATAATAAAAATTTGTATCTGAGTGAGGATCATAATGATACTATGCTCCAAGTGATTCTATCCTCCAAACCAAAATTAGCTTTGCTGGGCTTTTCTCATGAAGAGCAACTACAGAGTAGTTCTCAGGGTCATTAATAAAAACCAGACAGTCTGGTTTACTCTATACTACCATCATCTAAATGTAAAGCTGTAAATGCTCTAAAAACAATGCTAAGATCTATCTCTCTTCCACAGTCTGAATTGTGAAACCCACCACCAGCTGGTTCCCAGGGTCAATTAACTGTATCCTGTCTGGATGCAGTGAGAGAGCTCTCAATGAATTCACTATTTTTATGGTAAAGACAAACTTGAGAGTTGTCTGGAATTTATTTCAGGCCCTTCTTATGATGGAAAAGTAAAGCCGCCTTATTTGTACAAGCTACTACATGTTTACAAAGAGATTCTAAACATACTGCCAACTGGATAGCATGGGGCTGGCCTAGTTTTGAAGAGAATCTTAATTATAACAACAGCAAAAAATCCCATTTGGACCAAAATTTCAGATTCTAAAAGTTTCTATCTTCTTCCCTAAGGCTTATGGAAGACTATTTCTGAAAGTCTAGTGTAGTGAACGGCATCAGTGAATCTAAACATCATATATTTATCTCATTATATGAAAGTTAAAAAAAAACTCAGAGAAATTCAAATCACCAGTTGGAACAGAAAAATGAATCTATATGCAGTATTTTTGAGAGGCTCTTCTATCTTGGGAAAAAGTTTATCAAAAGCCTCTGTGTTTCTGGGTCAAGGCTACAGTGTCAGTTATTACAAATTTGGCCCAAAACAGCATGTCTACTGCCCCTGTTTTCTATGTCAATTTCTCAAACATTAATGGGCTGACGAGCCAGTGGGGAGTCCTGTTCAATTTTCTTCTTTTTATTCAGGAGGTCAAGGGTGAGACCCAAATACCATTTCCCAAGAGTCCCCAGATGAAGTTGATGCCATTGGTTTGAGGGCACTTAGAGTAGCCACTTTCTATGTGATGACAGCGAATATGAATATTGGTTACTATAGGACACCCAACTGAGAAATGTCTTGGCTATGACTGAAAAAGCCTGAAAGAGGTTTTGAGTATAGTGATCCTATGGTGTAATTTTGAACTGTTTCCTGGGTGTGACTCATCCCTATATCTGAACAAACAAAAGTCTCCCTAGCATGTTCTGCTGAGAGGCTTTTTTGTTTTGTTTTGCTTTGCTTTGTTGTGATTTTTTTGCATTCTATTTGTAGGGTCACATCTATCAATACTCAGGTCTTAGTCCTGGCACTGTGATCACAGGTCACTCTTAGCAGTTATCATGGAACCATATATGTGTCCAGTATCATGTGAGGTCAGCTCTAGTTCACAAATGCAGGATCACTATGATAAGTTCTGAATTTACTTACTCATAGTAAGGTTTGAGAACAAGAAGTATTGGGAACTTTTGAGAACTTGTTTAAAAGGCTGAATCCTGGTTCCATCCAGAATCAAGATTTATATTTAAATAAGCTCTCCAAGTAATTTGCAAGAATTTCTGAAAAAAATTACTGTGAAATTATAGTGTTCGTGTAATACAGCATTTTGACAACTCTTAATTAAGGTAAACGTGTTTACTTAAAGAACCATTCCCAAAATTGCAAACAAACTGGCCACATACATAGCTTGCAATTCTAGTCCATGATCATCACTGTGGGAAATAAAACCCAGGTGTTCATTTTTCCAACAGATAATAGATTCTTCTTTAAAAAAAATGAGTGTTTTATTGTCTTTTAAATTATTTTCAAAATAATACTATAGTGAGAAATGGTTCCTAAGAAAAACTTAAAAATATTCAGAAATTTTATTGGGTGGATTGTTGCTGATGAATTGAGCTATACTCAATGTCAATTTAATTTCATGGCATTATTCCCAATTAAACCAGAGTCAAAAGACAGACTTTATTTTATGGATAAGAAAGGTAATTTTTCTTCCATATGACTACATTTGGTCTTTTACTCTAGTGGTCTTTACAGTTGTTAATTCCTGAAGCATTTCTTTTTTTTTCCTTTTCACCCTGCCCACCCCTAAACACTTCTTATATTAGTTATTTTATGTCCTGAAAGAGCAAACATAAGAATTTTAAGGAATGGTATGGTGATTATTTTGATGTTACCCTGCAAAAACAGTCAAATTTTTATGACTAACCTAAATAAGTTTCCTACTTAAAGATGTGTTAAGAAAAAATGATTTTGTAGTCAAGAAACCTCAACAAGATTGAGGAAGCACTTTTTTTTGTTTGTTTTGTTTTTTGTTTTTGTGCCACACCTGGTGATGCTCAGGGGTTACTCAGACATCGCCCCTGGCTTGGACATATAGGACACTGGGAGGTCAAACCGTGGTCCCTCCTAGGTCAGGACATGCAAGTCAAATGCCCTACCGCCTGCGCCAATGCTCTGGCTCCAGAGGAAGTACTTTTGTTCTAAAACTATTCACTGATCTGGGCTAATATTAGCAGTCAGCTTAAAAGTTTTTGTAACAGACTATGTAATAAGTCGTGGTTCTGAGTTCATATGGAGGGCAGTGGAGTAGCCTTCAAATCAACTGGTGTCCAAACAGTGCACTCACTTAAGGAAAGAATGAACCAGAAACAACTAAAACCTAAAGAATTGTGTGCAGGTTGCATAATTTTAATCCTTATACTCGGTTTTTGTATCCAAGATTAATAATTCACTGACACCATAATTGTTGACAACATGCTCTTTATATTAAAATTCAGATACTTTTCCAGAATGCCATACATAGAAACAAAACATGCAAAAATTATAAATAAAATAGGTATAGAGAAATGGCTGATAGCAGTTTATATATTTCTGTTTTGTATTTCTTTGGGAAGAGAAAAAAGGAATAAAGTAAATATGTAAGAAGAAACAATAAATGAAAAGTTTCTAGAACAGTAAAAGATTCCAAATTTCAGATTTAAAAAATTCACAGGAGGAATAAATAATATTATATTCTTATACCACCTCATTTATCATAATGAAATAAAGAAAGCTAAAAACAAAGAAACAAAAACTCAAATAGGTTATGGTTAGACTGACAACTGACTTCTCAAAAATGGATGTCTGCATCTAGCCAGCTCCATAGACTTACTTTGTTCTCAAAAGAGATGCAAATTAATCTTTGAAAACTTATGAGTACCCTGGTCATGCAGCTAAAAGCTGGCAATCTCAGGAGGAGATTTCTTGCCCTGCTAAAACCACATGAGCTGCACTCATCATCCATAACCACCTCTTCATCAATGACTCAGCTTCACCACTTCTCTATAGTTCTTTGCAGAGAGACAAATTCTGACCTAAACTCCAGGTATGCTGGTATTGGGGCTGCATCACCAGGACTCTTTTGGAATGAGTGCAGATACCCTTCCCCTGCACTGTGCTTTAGGAAGCCCTGGCAGCTGAAATCATGCCCCACAGAGGCCATAGAATCAGCCAAGAGTGTCAAAATTCCCGTGTGACTGAACTATAGATCCAACTTTTTAAATTCAGTGATCCTAGTAAGAACACAGCAATTTAGATGAAAATGTTTACTTAAAGCTACCCCATGTTTAGAAGCAAAAGAAGTAACAGAAAGACCAACTAGCAACAAGAGCTTCTAAACTTTCTAATAATGACTTAATGACTTTGTTTCACCATACAATAATTTTCTTTTTTATTGATAAGTCTAAATCATTTTATTAGGGTTTTCCTTTTTATTAATAACTTTATTTAAACACCTTGATTACAAATATGATTGTTAGTTGGGTTTCAGTCATGTAAAGAACACCCCCCTTCACCAGTGCAACATTCCCACCACCAATGTCCCAAATCTCCCTTCTCCCCACTCCACTCCCACCTGTACTCTAGACAGGCTTTCCACTTTCCTCATTCATTCACATTGTTATGATAATTCTCAGTATAGTTATTCCTCTAACTGCATTCACCACTCTTTGTGGTGAGCTTCATGTTGTGAGCTGTATCTTCCAGCTCTCCTCTCTTTGTCTCTGAGGATTATTGCAAAAATGTCTTTTATTTTTCTTAAAACCCATAGATGAGTGAGACTATTCTGCATCTATCTCTCTCCCTCTGACTTATTTCACTCAGCATAATAGATTCCATGTACATCCATGTATAGGAAAAATTCATGACTTCATCTCTCCTGATGGCTGCATAATATTCCGTTGGACATACAATAATTTTCACAAATTTTCTTGTTACTGCACTTTTTTTCCTCTTTTTCTTTCTTTGTTTTTTTTAAAAACTTTATTCCCACTTAACTGTAAACAAATGTAATATGATCAAATATGTAATACATGGTTTTTAAATACATTAATCTTATATATTTTAAGACACTAAGTTGAAAACCAATGGAAAATATAATTTATATACTTGAGAAAATTATTGTTAATGTAGAATATAACCAGTGCAACAAATTCTAAATCATTATATTATAAATCTACAAAGAGCTTGTCATAACATATTTACATTAAAACAATTTCTAGTTAAAGCCATAGTGCAACAGATACAACAGATAGGACACTTGCCTTGGACATGGTAGACCATGTTCAATCCTTAGCATCAGATATGATTTCACACATCTGCAAAAAGTGGTCCCTGAGCATATAGCTAGCAATAAGGCCCTGAGCATTGCCAGGAGTCCCCCCCCCCCAAATAAGAGAAGAAAGAAATGTTAAAAAACATACTTCTCAACTTTCCTGTGGTAGAGATCTGAGGGGGGTGGAAGGGGTTCATTTAGTTAGGTTTTTTTTTCTTCTTCAGAATTTTGTGTTTGTTCTTTGTTTTTGGACTTACGGAATATGATATTCAGGGGTTACTCCTGTCTCCAGAATCAGGTTATTCCTGGCAGGGCTTGGGTGTACAATATGGGATGCCATGGATGAAAGTTGGTTCAGCCAGTTACAAAGCAACTTCTCCACCTGCTTCCTATATCTTAGGTCCATTTTGCTTTTTAATTTCCAACCTGTCTTGCTTGTACTTGGACCTCTGACTCTCAACCAATCAAACACTGCCTTGCCTTTGGATATTGAAGCAATATCAACTTGTTATGTGCATTCTAATCTACCTTTATCATTTATTACACAGAAACTAATAATCAAAATTTTTCTTTTTTGGTTTTTGGGTCACACCCGGCAGCACTCAGGGGTTAATCCTGGCTCTATGCTCAGAAATCACTCCTGGCAGGCACAGGGGACCATATGGGATCCCGGGATTCGAACCACTGTCTTTCTGTATGCAAAGCAAATGCTTTACCTTAATAATCAACTATTTGTTAATGGAAAACAATCTGGGAATGATTTTTAGTAACATAGTTTAGAGAACATACTTTAGAAACAAAAAAGGGTTATGTGAAATACAAGAAGGAACAGAGTCAAGAAAGTGACTCTGCGTTGAATGACTTTTCCGCTTACTCATGAGGACACATGAGTAAGGAATTCACACAATAAGTTTTACATGGAAAACATTTCACCTATCCTTTTACATTAAGAGAAGTTGAGTTCTCAGAGGAGACTCATTAAAGCAATTTTACAACCCAACTTTTCTGATACTGCAGGAAAGAATAAATCTAATTGAGAGTTTTTCTCCTTTTTAGAAACTAAAATACATTGTGTAATGATATACGGTCTCTTAAAGATTATTATCTTTGCATCTTATATAGATAATTGTGGAAAACCACTTGAGAAAATTGTCCCAGAAAATCCTAGTAAAACAAATTTAAAAATCAATTATATTCTCTCTCATAGTAACACAACTGGCAAGATAAAATAAAATGTAGCATAGTGATGCAAGTTATGAAATTCTCAGGTAGAGATTCAATAGGAAAATGACAGAATCATATTTACTAAACCCGAAGTATAGCATTCTTCAAATAATGAAGGCTTAAAATAAGTTTCTACTGCAATGATAGAATGCTAATGGCAAGGGACATAGAATCAAATATGAATAAATAGGACTGCATCAAACTAAAAGGTTTCTGTATGGCAAAAATTGCATGGGCTAAAACCAAAAGACAGTTAACTGAGTGGGAGAAAATATCTGCATTTAAGAATCAGATAAATTATTAATATCTAGATATATAAAGTATTAACAAAGGTTAACCTCACAAAACTTAAAAAAAAAACATCAAAAATGGGGAGAAGAAATGAATAGACATGGTCTTCTTCTCTGAGGAAGAACAGCAGACAGTTACCAGGCACATGAAAAAATGTTCATCATCACTTTTCATTAGGGAAAACCCAATCAAAACAACATGATATATCATTTTATACCAGTGAGGATGGCACGTACAAAAATATCAGGAACAATTTGTGTTGGTGGGGAATGTAACTCTGAATTTGTGTTAGTGGGGATGTGCTAGTGGTGAGAAAGTAATTTTCATCCACTACAAGTGGGAATGCTGCCTGGTCAAACTCCTATGGAAAAACAATATGGCGAGTTCTCAGTAAACTAAGAATCAATCTGTCATATGACCCACCATCCCACTTTTTCTTATCTATCCCCAGGTAAGTAAAACACTGATCCAAAATGAGGTATACACACCGCTATTCAACACAGCACTCTGTACAATAGCTAAGACTTGAAATCACTCTAGATGTCAGACCACAGATGACAGGATCATGAAGATGTGGTACATAATCACAGTGGAATATTACATAGCTGTAAGGAATAATGCAATCATGCAATTTGCCACAACAAGGATGAGCTGGAAGATATTATGTTAAATAAAGTAAGCCAGAAGAAAGATATCACTTATATGTGATATCACTTATATGATAAAAAGAATGATATGATAGAAAGAATATCACTTATATGTGGTATGAAGAAATGTAATGGTTTAAATGGGAGTTGTATTGAACACTCCTGATCCCAGAGTATTTTGAGGAGAAGAAAGAAATTGAGTAGAGGATAAAAACACAAATATAAAAAAATGGAGTGTCAAGTAAAATAAAATATCCAGTGAGCATTCCAACTATAAAGGTAAGCACCACACAAAAGCCATGATCTTGAGATAAAAACATGGCAGAGCACATTAAGAAAGAAGAGAAAGAATATATATAAACAAATATATACTATACACATATTATATATTATATATATGTAAATGGAGACAACAACTTTAATAACCACACCAAAACAAACAAATTGACAAAAGCTAGATAGATAAGGAAAAAAAAAGGGAGAAAAGTTATTTTGTGCCTTTTATTTCTTCCCTCCTGCACAGACACAGTAAATATTGGGGTCTTTCAAAGAGGAATTCCCTTGGCCTAAGATATACAGGTTTTCTCCACCCATAGAGTATATTGTCATGGGATTAATTATAGACTCCGTACAGGTTCATTTATTATCCTCTTGGTGCTTTTGTGCTGTTTGGAAGACTTTTGCCCCGTCCTGGGTGATAAAGTCAGACCTCCGTATCTAGAGATCTCGGTGTCTACACAAGTCAAGGGGTGGAACTTATGATGAAGTCTTCTTTGTGGTGATTCACCATTTTCCCCTTCGCCTCAAACCGAGGATGAGAGCCTCTAGAAGCACCCCACCCATTTTCGGCGTATTTGATTTTTACTCCAGTGTATTACTTTTCCCTTCTTCAAACAAAACCATGTAACTTGATCTATCTAGTCCCGACCCCCAGATACAGGAGGAAATAAAGGAGCTATCAAGACCACACAGGTGTAGGACCACTGAGTAGCGAGTTAGGCGCAGAGGAGACCACGTACTCTTGCAGGCCTGGGACTGAGGGAGGTAGGGAGGTAGGATGGGAACG
>PVKC010031559.1:0-14495 GCA_004027635.1 Crocidura indochinensis | reverse complement strand
ATTCACTATTCCATAAACAATTCTACTCTTAATGTAATAGTCCCTCTACTCTTGTCACCAATTTCCTATCCTGCCCAAAGCCTTCCCTTGAGAGATAATGAATAATTTATCTACTATTGTTTGGTACAAGTAAATGGTATTGCAATGATTGAAAAACAATAAAAAATGGTGAAAGTAGTCATATCTCACAATGAGATCGTTATGTCATTGCCTAAAGGTCTGCTAAACTATTTATTGTTAGTTTACTATTTCGTTGTTGTTGTTGGTTGTGTTTTTTGAACTCTTGTGACTTCTATGAAAATTCCACGTCTAAATTGGTGTAGTTCTACTGAGAAGTCAGTATTAAAATTATTGGAATGTTGCTCAGCCACATAAATGGTCCATCAGTCTAAGACATTGAGCATCTGTGGAGCAGGGCTGATGAATTCATATGGCAACAGGAATGGTTCAGGGGCACGAATTCCAGGATTCTGGAAAAATAGAGGAGCAAAGGAAGTGTTGCCCTGGCTCCCAACCATTCCTGGGGATGTCAGCCACTTAAACAGCATACCCATAGTTTATGGCGGCTTGGTGCCTCTGCAGAGATTAGTGGAAAAGCAGTGAAGATGGACTTTGGCTCAATGTGCAGTTGTAGGATGGATCTGTGTGTAAAACTCCTAGAGCTTCAGCAGGGTTGGGGGCTTGCCCCATTCCCCTCCCAGGGTGTCCTTTAAGATCAGCTGCTAGGTCAGTATATCCATGAATTTTCTCTGCAAGTTGTGTCTCTCCTTCTAAAGCCAGCTAAATTTATTGTTTCTCTTTCTCTCTCTTTTTAATGTTAGCAGCTCTGATTTTCAATATTGTTATTGATAGAATTTCAAGAATAGTGTGTTCTAATATCACATCATTTCCCTCCACCACTGTCTTAGTATTCCCTCTAGTTCTTTATTTTTCCCCAGCTCCTTTTCATTAAAGTTTAATTCTGTAGACTGGTCCTTTGCTTTTTGGTCCTGTGTTAACCCCTTGTGATGCTTTTATATATCCCACATATGAGAGAGCCCGTTCTGTATCTGTACATCTCTATTTCTGACTTCACTCAACATGTTCTATCTAGGTAAAAGAAAAAGAAATAACTTTCCATTTTTATCACTGTGTCATATTTCCTTTTGTATATGTACCATAGTCATGTTTTCTTGGACACTTGCATTTCTTCCACATTTTTATTACTGTTAGTGCTGCTGCAGTAAATAATTTAATCAAGTAAATGGTGCAATGAATTGGAAGGAGGACATAGTGACTGAAAACCAACAACAATCATGCTTGTAATGGTGTGTAAATAAAGATTTTATTTATTTATATATATATATATCTTTGTGTGTATACATAAAAGAACATGGAAAATATTTTCCTTATTAATATTTAGAAATCAAAACTATGAAGAGATATTACTTCACACCAATAAAATTATCCTATATAAAATATCAGAAATGACAAATATTGACAGGAAAGTATAAAGAAAGCTTCTCCTATACTGAATTAATTTATTTATTTATCTTGATTTTTGAGTCATACCCAGTGATGCTCAGGGTTTACTCCTGGCTATGTGCTCAGAAATCGCTCCTGACTTGGGACCATATGGGTCACCAAGTAATCGCCTTTCATCTTGGGTCTTGCATGCAAGGCAAACGACCTATTGCTGCTCCATTGCTCCAGCCCCTGTATTAATAATTTAAATTTAACTAATCTCTTAGAAAAGTCGTGTGCTGGGGCCAGTGAGACAGTAGTGTGGGTAGAGGGCTTTCTTAATTCTTGCAGAACTGGGTTTGTTCCGTACCACATATAATTCCTTATACACTACTTTGAGGGAATCAATAAGCACAGAGCCAGTAATCCTCCTGAGCACAGCCAAATTTGGAAATTAATGCACATTTTTATCATTGATTATAGTAGAATTCCTTTGTCTCTGACTTTCAATAACACTTCTGTTTTGATTTTGATGATAATATATGTAGCATTGGTTTTCCTTTGACTAATCAAAGTTAATTGGTATATGTTGACATTGAATTAATCAAATTTGGAACATATGTATGCCTGCATATTTCCTCATTTCTTTCAATAACACATATACTAAACAACTTTCAATTATTTCATGAGTCATGGTAAGTGTACTTCATGTAGTAGCGTGATCTCAGAACTTTTACTCCCAGTTAATATATTTTTAGGTTAACTGTTCTGTGCCTTTCAGTACTAAATATTTAAAGGATTTTCTTCTTTCCTATACTAGTTTGCAAGTTAAAGATAAAAATAAAAATATTGTTTTGATAAAATAGAATAGTCATATTTCTGGTTCTGGGGTCATGAGTGACCCCTGTGGCAAGGCTTCAGGGATCCCCTTAAATGCTATCAGTAAAAACAGAACTGGACCAAAGCTGCCCCATACAGATTAACTTTCTTATCTCTTACACCTTATCTCTCTAGACTAATTTTGCTATTAATATAGTTAGATGTAGGCATTTTAAAAGTCTTCAAATATACTTATTGTGTAATGAATTCAAGAACATGCGTCAAAAATTGTTATTTTAACACTGATATATAGTAGAGGTTCAGGAGTAGCTTCAAACAAGACTATAACTTAAAGAGATTTTTCTCAGACTACTAAGATTTATACTCATGTCAGATAGCCTCTTCATAGGATTAAAAGGTTTACTAAAAATACAGTCATTCATCGTCCACAGGTCATGAGCTTCAGAATTCACCACCTGGAATTTGTCCTACATTATACAACTTGACACTAACCTCAAGATGTATTAAAGTGACTGTCAGAGGTTTGCCACTGAGAGTAAATGCATTATTAGGGTGTAAAGATAACGACAGTGATTTATTGCTAGGGCATTACCCGGGGAAATATCTTCTTTCTTATTTCCTAGTTTTCATATGTGAGTTTATTTGGTACAGTTAGCAATAAATTTCTTTTAACATAGAAATAATGCAGATAACATTAAAATTATGAATTTTGACACCAGATCGAAAACATTTCCTATATGTATTAACAAATCAAAAGTTTATCATAGGTATTATTAGCTTACACTTATTTTGTAAGTTCCAAAATAATTTGTTTCTAAAATTACATACATAAAGAATAGTGATTTTCATTATTCTACTTTTATTTAGAAGACTCACAAATTACTGACATCAGTGTAATAGTAAATCTTCTGACACATTAGAAAAATTAATAAAAATAATTAAAGTTAAAAATGTAAATAGGTTAAGAATTGAAACAGAAATGTGGGTATTTATTGGTTGTGTAAGAGCTACTAAAAAACTTTTTAGTATAAATGCTCTTCAAGATTCCACTGCAGGAAACTTGGCTTCTTCTAACTTGAGAACTATGTCTATGTAAACAAGTTTAAAAATCTATATGTGTATGCATAATATAATGCAACAATGTACTATGATTAACTATCAACATAAGAAATTATACATGCTAAATAAGATATTAATGTATTTCCTTTATTGGTACATATTATTTTTGCCTTTTCCTATTCATTAATTTTATTTATGTTAATGTCAAGTAGGACATAGCAATAATAAAACTAATTTTTGTTATAAATAGACTCTGTCAATTGAGAAGTTTTCAAAAATAAATATGCTAAATAAAAAATATCCAAAATGTAAAAGCACCCTCTTCACCAGTGCAACTGAAACCCAACTACAAATATGACTCATTTCATATTTGTAATCAAAGTGTTTAAATAAATATATCAATGAAAAAGTCCAAAATGGCAGACATTACTTAATTTTTTAATATATAGTTACTTTATTTAAACACCTTGGTTACAAAATTTTCATAGTTGAGTTTCACTCATAGAACATACATCACCCTTTACCAGTACACATTTCATATCATATATATATATATATGTATGTATCTAAATACACACACACACACATATATATATATATATATATGTATATATATCTATATCTGTGACTGTCTCTCCTACTCTCTCTTCCTTTTTGACACTGTGGCACTTTATCTTTTTAATTATTTATTTATTTAAGCATCGTGGTTATAGAAATGTTTGTAGTTGGGTATCAGTCATTGAATATACACTACCCTTCACCAGTATAACTTTTCTTCCACCAATGTTTCCCATTTACCTCCTTCCCAACACCCTGCCTATCTTTGAGAAAAGCATTTTACTTCTCTCTCTCTCACTATAATTGCTCTTGTGGTATGCTTCAAAACATGGGCTGATCCTAACTTATCATGGGCTGGCCCTCATCTCTATTGTTTCTAGATACTATTACTATGCTGTCTTATATTTTTGTTATATCTCAACACTGATGAATGAGACTGATCGGTTTCAATCTTTCTTCTTATGACTCATTTTATTCCGCATAATAGTCCCCATATTCATCCATGTATAGGCAAATTTTATTAATTCACTTTGCTTAACAGCTTCATAGTATTCCATTATGTAGATATACCACATTGCCTTGAGTTACTCATCTGTTGTCAGACACCTGGATTGGTTCCAGATTCTGGCTTTTGAAAATAGTGGTGCAATGAAAATAGGAGTGCACAATGAATTTTAAATTGTTTTTGTGTCAGATATGTATCTAAAACCATGCACAAAGGTCAAATAAAAAACATTAAAGAACTTGATATCAAATCAGAAACTATAAGGTATATAAGGAAAAAGCACAGGAAATACACTCTGTGACATTGAGACTAAAGGCTTCAAGGAGGAAACACTATGTCCAAGCAAGTTGAAGCAGAAATAAACAAATGAGACAACATTAAATTGAGAAGTTTTGCACTTCAAAATAGTAGCAAGGTTACAAAGACCACACGTGGAATGAAAGAAATGATTTACCTAATATTTATCTAATAAGGGGCTAACACCTAAGATATATAATATACTAAAAGAACTTTACAAGGGAAAAATATAGCCACATTAAAAATGGGGTGAAGAAATGAACAAGCATTTTCTCAAAAAAAAAAAACAAAAATACAGATGGCCAATTGGCACATGAAAAAAAAAATGCTTCAATCACTAATCATCAGGGGGATGTAAATAAAAAAGCTACTTTATTTATTTTTAAAAGATTGACTAATTTTTCATTACACTATATTTCATATTTTAGTTCTTTAAAAAAAGTAATTTTCTTTGTTTTAATATTTGTGGCTCTACACTCAGGAATTACTTCTGGTGGACTTGGGGATCGTATGTGGTTCTGAGATTAAACCGAGGTCAGACAATGTAAGTGTTATATAGCTAAGGTCCTAATTAAAAACTCAAACAGAACATTAAGACAGAGAAGAATGATTAGTTCCTAATATATTGTCTCACTGGATATTTTATTGTTTTGTTTTGTGGTATTTACGGAAGATACGTGTGGGCCAGGGAGATAGCCAAGTGGTGACCTAAGTTCAGATGTGATCTATTGCCCGCATTGCTGTTCCTCACTGACTTGATAAACCTTGAGCAACACGGGTTCGAGCACTGAACATCCTATCGACATTTACCAGTTTTTGCCTTAATACCAGCACCACTGTGATCACCTCCATAAAAAATAATAAAAATGTTACTTAAATTATATGCATTTCTCATTCCTATATCCTTTGGTAGTAATTGATTAGAAGTAAACTTCATGCCCACCATATTTCTGAATAATAGGCATATTTCATATTTGTTTAATATTAAAATTATTATTTAAAATATCTGAATTAAATAGTTGCATAGACATAGTAGAAGGTTTTGTATTTGAATCTTAGTTTAACAATTTTTATCTTTGGTTTGGAAGAACCTTGTGACTTCTTGATTATTTAATTTATTAAATTTAATGTATTACATTTGTAAAAGAAATGTATAACACTTTTTGTAATTAAATATTCGCTACACGACAAATAAATTATACATTAATAAATATTGCTAACGGTATATTAATATTAATAGGCTAATGTTCGATAGTAGTCAACTACATGCGTTGGCAAGCATTCAACTCATTAAACTAGTATTTCAGTCCCAAGACTTCATCTTTTCTATTAGCTCATTATTAACTCTTGATGATTTGCTGTTTCCAAATCTTTCCGTTTTAACTAAAATATTTCTATTCCTATTTGGTTGAAAGTTTTTGCCATTACAGAATAGTCTTGTCTAAAGCTATCTGCTTTTATTGACAGATTTTATATTATTTTATCATTCCTTTTGTGGATATTTAATTACTTTAAGTAGTTTGCAAGTATATTGAACCATCCTTGTATCATGGAATGAATTCTACTTGTCTAATGAATTGTTCATTTTAAATTTTATATACTTTAATTCACTTTGCTTAGCATTTAATGAGGATCTTGGCTTTTCTGTTCATCAGTGATATTGACTGATAATTTTCTTTCTTAGGAATATATCTAATTTTGGTACTAAAATTAGCGATCTCACTAAACTACCTTTCATACTATGGTTATTTAAATTGAGGGAATAAGGTTATTTGAGTCCAGAGAAATATACATTATGTCAACACCACACCCATCAACAGATCCTACCTATGTTATGAGAACTCTTTCCAATCCTTTCGCCAATGTATATTTAATTCTATGGGCAAAAATCTCTAATTCACATAACTTTGAACATTTGTTAGTCTGTTACTGTTTCTTTTCTATTCAACCTATCACAAGGGTCTTTTTATTTAATTTATTTTAGAGGACATTATTTATAATTACTTATGTTTGTAAATCTAAATCAGCTATTGATAATGGAAGTTTTTTAATAAGATGGATTTACAGAATTGAATCATCATCTGAGACCAAATTTTATCTGCTGAAAGTTAAACTATGTTCATAAGAAAACAACTACCTTCATGCTAAACTTTGTAAGGCTATCATAAAAAATTTACTTTGAGTTATTTTTCTCCCTATAACTTGAAGCAGCCCTAAAGTAAAACAAAATAATTGATCAATTTATGTATTGGCTGTGGTTATTGGCTGTTGATCATTTGTTATTAGAACAGAAACAAATCCAATTCAGTCCTTGTTCCATTCATAGCTTTATATCCCCGAGGAATCATGTGGAATGATCTTAGAGCACTGCACCAGTAGCAAGCATAACAAAACAGAAGCACAGCTGGGTGTGTCCTAACAAAATAAAATACAAAAGATATTTTAACTTTTACAATGACCTATAAAAACACACAATGTCATTTTAAGTATAGTAAATCACTGAAATTAAGAAAAAAAATAATGATATCACTTGTATGTGACATACAGAAAAATATAGGAGAGGAATGGATAGTGATAACAAATCCTGACACTATGAGTACTGGATCAAGATTACATAGCACTAGAAGATGCTAGGATAAAAAAGAAAAACATAAACTACAAGTTGCTTATGAAGTGGTTGAGAGACTTATGCTGCTGTTGGTAAACTTACATTAACTTTGTACACCAAAGCATTAATTTAACATTATAATAATTAGATTGACTCAAGTACAATATCTTTAAATTGTATCTTCCCATTTAAGCAATTGGTAAAGCTTCTATGATCTAAACTATTCGATTATTATTCTTATTTTCTCACATTTTAAAAGAACATTTTATATATGAAGATAATGCACATAATGTAAAATTATTAAAGTCCTCAAATAAGAATATTGTCTTAGAGAAAAGTATGAAATATTTGGTAAAACTCTTTTTAATTAAGCAAATATTCATTTTAAAATCAACAGTGTTTCTTATTAAGAAATTTCAGCGAGCAGTAAATGTTTTATTGATTTTTTGTTTGTGGATCTTGTATGGTAACACAACCTGAATATGGAAAAACTTTCACTCTGAGGAGATGAATCATTATTGGTATATAAGTCCTGTCAAAGGCAACAAAGCAATCAATATACTTAAATTTAAAACCATGGAGGTAAGGCAATTGCCTTTCATGAAAAAGGTCATCGGTTTGAATTCCGGTGCCCATATGGTCCCACGTGCCTGCCAGGAGCAATTTCTGAGCATGGAGCCAGGAGTAACCCTTGAGCACTGCCGGGTGTGACCCAAAAACAACAACAACAAAAAAATTAAAACCTAAACTGTTTAAGTAGCACGATATACAAATTGGTATGATAAAATTGATAAAAATATAACTTATGATTTCTATATGTTATTTTCAAGTAAAATTTTTCAGGAAAATTGACATCAGACTGTTATTTTTAGGATTAATAAAAAATTAAATTTAAAGTGATTGTCTCTTAGGAAGGAGGCTTATTGTTGACTTATCTTAAGCACAAATTTTGCCAAAAATTTTTCTCTAAATATCAAAATATAATTGCTTTGGTTACTAAAACACTATTTATCTTACTATTTAGTGTAGGAATAATTGACCATAAATATATGAGTCATCAATTAGATAATTTTGTCCTTTTTATTTTAATTATGAGAAAATTTCTGCAACATTCATATATATCAAGTCGTTCCATTTCTGATTCTTGTGATGATTGTCATGGTTGAATTTGTCTCTAAATTTTTATTCAAAGCTTTATATCATGTTTTTTTAACATCTTACAATATTCTTATACCATAGAAATGATCAGTCAGATGCTGAATAGTATTAGCTATCCACAGTGCTAAAAGTGAGTAAATGTGAAAGATATTTATATAACTGGAAATTTCATGAATAAATTATTTTGTTAGGACCAATATAAGATGGTCTATATGAAATGTTCCCTTTACTTATCATTGTCTGAAGTTATCTAAGTATGCCTCTCTATATAGCCTATCCCTAATAAAATATAAACTCTGAAACATATTACTTTTTTATAATTTTCTCACTATAATGACTTCAAGATTTATTAAAATGTTGACATGTGGGAAACACTAAATATATATTTGGATTGCAAAACATACTATGCTTTATACATTTTATATATGTTTTACTTCATCCATAGTTCAATTTTATCAATTAAACAAACATATATTTCGATGAGAAAACTGATTCATTTTATTTTTTAAAAATTGTTTATTATAGAAATATTTTAGGAAACACAATTTATATACTTGACATGAGCAATTTAGGTATTCTAAAAGCAGAATCTAATAGTTTCTATGCACTATGATTATATTGTCCATTTATTAATGCTGATGTATGTCATTTTAAGTATAATAAATCACTGAAATTAAGAAAAAATATAATGATATCACTTATATGTGATATATAGAGAAATATAGGAGAGGAATGGACAGTAATAACAAATACTGACACTATGAGTACTGGATCAAGATTACATAGCACTAGAAGATGCTAGGATAAAAAAGAAAAACATAAACTACAAGTTGCTTATGAACAGTGGTTGAGAGGCTTATGTTGTTGTTGGTAAACTTACATTAACTTTGTACACCAAAGCATTAATTTAACATTATAATAATTAGATTGACTCAAGTACAATATCTTTAAATTGTACCATTTTTGGGGAATCTGGTAATAACATCTCATACAACGTATACAGAAAAAAAATTTAGAGGTAAAATTTTAGTTCTTTTTTTTTCAAGATTTTAGTTACTTTATATTTTTTGAAGAGTCAGAAGTTATTACTGTGATAATATAAAAATGTATAATTCACATTGGTGCTTTTTATTAATGAATTGCCTGATGAAATGGACGCTATTCAATTTGAGTCAAAACAACAAATGCGTTTTAAGAACTGATACATATTTGAAAATAAACAGCTCATTCATTTTGTTCCATAGTTAATATATTTCTTAATTTTTAATTCAAGGCACAAGGAGATTAAAAAATAGTATATGAGTATGCTGTTTGCTTTGCAAGTGGCCAACTAGGTTTGAGTTCAAACACTTAAATGGTCTCAGGAACATCATCAAGAATTATCCCTTCTGGGGCCGGGGAAATAGCATGGAGGTAAGGCGTTTAACTTTCATGCAAAAGGTCATCGGTTCGAATCCTGGTGCCCCATATGGTCCCCGTGCCTGCCGGAAGCAATTTCTGAGCATGTAGCCAGGAGTAACCCCTGAGCACTGCCGGGTGTGACCCAAAAAGCAAAAAAAAAAAAGGAATTATCCCTTCCAAGAGTAACCCCTGACACTATTGGGATTATCTAAAAACCAACAATAAAACTAAATAAAATTCTATGCACAATGCAAATTGATAAGTTTTGGTCAGCTTCATTTAAGAAACTATTGGCAATCAATAAATGTACATTTTATATCAGATCATGAAAAATCAGAACTTTGTTTTTGGTTTTACATTTTTAAATGTCTTGACTGTCTTGACTTAAATTATTTCCTGGATTACATTTTAAATTTAAAAGTAAAATCTGGGGCCGGTGCCATGGCGCTAGAGGTAGGATGGATCGCAATCCCCCGCGTCCCCCGGCATCCCATATGGTCCCCCAAGCCAGGAGTGACTTCTGAACACATAGCCAGGAGTAACCCCTGAGTGATACTGGGTGTGGCCCTCCCAAAAACAACAACAGCAACAACACAAGAATTATACAAACTGCCATATAACTTTATAAAACTCCTTATAAAAATATAGTAAATGTTAAAGCAAATTTTGTTTTAAATATTTAGCCTTCTATATAAAGAAGTGATATTTTATACTATTACATTATCATATTATACTTTTAAAGTATCATTTACTGTGTAAGTTCTGATCATTAATATTTTTGTTCTACCATAGATATTTCTGGAAATCAATATTCAAAACAGTAGGATCATAAGGAATTCAGAAATGGAGGAGAAAAGAATAATATTTCCAAATATATGTAACACTTATATAATTCTTATTTCAAAAATTTATTCCCATTAAGTCAACAAGTTTTATTTGACACAACACAGACATCTGAAACTAACCTCCTGCCTATATTTGATTATTTTGTCAAGCCAGTCAACTCTTTTTAAATTTATAGCATTATACTAGATAAGTTTTTTAATGTCATTCAGAACTCTTGTGATTGAGGAAATAACTTTATTTTAATATTTCATTGTCCCTAATAAAGATTGAATATATTCACCTAATGTCCCGTTAGAGTAATAGTGTGTTTCTTAACTCATTTATAATATTCTGATATTTAAAGTTAACACAATGAATTGGGTTCAGGAATGACACAAAGATTGATTAGAGGAATTTTAATTGAATCTAATTTCTTCCTTTCATAATTTCATTGAAATACGCTCCTAATATTTTTCATAAAGGGAAGCAATGGATCATAAAATAATAAACTAATTTAAAAAAAACATGAATTTTCAGAGATCAAGCTACTCCAGTGGAGGCTCTAATACTGCTCTGTATAAAAGTGCTCCAGGGTAGGCTCACATGACACCCTAACTATGAGAAAACAGCAAGAACTTGATCTAAGTGTATATTGCATACCTCACCAACTAATGGTGAGATGAAAATAGAAGATACTCTGGGCAAGGATCTGTGCAAGAACCAAAATCTCTAATTACAACAAACTGAACACAATCACCACCACTGAGCAGAACTTTTCCTGGGACCATAAAGAAAGACCTTGGGATTAGATAACTAATATGCTGGGATCTATAGTATTCTTATGACAGTATGTTTCAAGGGAAGAGACACCTTATATCTCTTAAGCCAAGGGAATTTCCTTTCTAGCCCCCCCCCCCAAAGTCACATCTGTCCCCTCCCCTTTTTTCCTCTTAATTTATAAATTCTAGTTAGGTCTCCTTTTCTTTTTTACGGAACCATAGGAAGTGAATCATCTTGTTTTTCCTCAATTTTCTATGTTCTACACATTGAGAAAAGGGGAAAAAATGTAGATGGGACACAGGGACCAAGTTGTCTCAGGAGACATAAATAAAAAAATGGTCAGATCTAAATACCCAAACCAAAGCTAACAACAATAGCCTCACGAGACCCAAACTATAGCAAGCTACACACAAAATGGACCTGTTACACTAGCAGTCCAAGGGGGTATGGGAGGTATGGGAGACATGCTGGGAACTATGGCACAGGGAAGTCAACACTGGTGTGGGAATGGCTCTAATTCACTATCACTATGTGACTAAAAAACAACTTTAAAGACATAATTCACATTGGTTTCAATTTAACAAATTTAAAAACTCTTTCATATTTTTATTTTTTTTCTCTTCTGGCCTTCCATTTTTACAAGATTGTGAACCCTTGTAATCTGTACTATATTTAGCATACATGTTTCTCTGCTTCTCATTAAAACACATTGTGTGCTTCAAATATCTTTATTCATTTTTAAAAATTTTATCTTACTTTTCTCAAATTCTACCTAATATAATCTATTCAATAAATTGAATTCATAAACGTTCCCCCCATATTAATTGAGGAAGTTAAATAAAAGTTATTTATTTATTTGTTATTTAGTTATTCATAGATCAAGACAGGTAGGTTTTAAAAATGTTGCTACTACGGATAGAAATGAATAAAAGAATTCTCTTCCCTTCCTCTTTCTTTTCTCTGTAGCATGTGATACTATATATGAGTTTTCTAGAAAACCTTCTCTCTTGGTTTCTGTAAATCTTCATATTTTTAGTTGTCTTTATATTTATTCCTTAAATATTGTTTGCTGTTTGACCTTTACAGTGAATAACTTTTTAATTATCTTTTGTAGTCTTTCTGAAGTATTGCATGTAGAAAAATGATTAATATGTGTTGTTTAAATTTAAAGTCTCATAATACTAAACAATCATACACTTGTTAAATATATATTACTTTAATTATTCATCTTGAAATATTTCTCAAGATGAAATTTGATCACCTTCCAACATTTTCCAGTATGAAGCTTTTTTATCTCATATATTCTATCCAATTATTCAAGTCAACATTCTAGATATCACTTTTATTTATTTGACAGCTCTTTCTTTCATATCTATTTTAATCAGATTTCAAGGAAGTTAAGTATTAAAAATGGCTAGCAAAAGTAAAATGACATTATTTCAGAAGAATATAAAGTCCAAAAGAGCAGGGAAACTATTAACTATATTCCTATGTGTAAAGCCGTATATGAGAAGCAATTGATGCGCAAAACGTGTTGAATACTGATTACATCTTCAAAAATAACTTCCTCAATAACACCAAAAAACATTGCCATTCAGAATATAGACAAAGTATTTGGATTTAGGACTGGAGCAAAAGAACAAAGGGTTAGTGTATTTTTGCCTTGCATGTTGTCTACTGGGGTTGGATTTTTAGCATCCCTTATGAGTCCCTTAACCCACCAAGAGTGCAAATCTAAGAGGAAAACCTGAGCAATACCAAATGTGGCCCTCTAAAATGACAAACACACACACACACACACACACACACACACACACAAATACATGCCACTATCCTAATTCTCGTCTTTGCTTCTCTCTCCTCGCCTTCTGATTTATTTCCTCATCTTGTCTCATTCTATCTACATCACTATCGCCTTCTGTCTGCCCTCTTTTCTTTTGTTTTTGTTTTCTCTCTCGTGTGGTTGTACTTTGTCACAGTTTTAATTAAGTTGTCATTCCATATACTGTTTCAGAGAAAAAAAACATCATCTGGAATGCTCATCAGTGACATGGGTCCCTTAGAGAATAATAATGAATACTGTTGAATTATTGCTTGCTTATTTTCACTCTGGAAAAGTTCGTGTTGTCTCTTGACCACATGTTTTCCCTCTTTCTCTCCTCTCACATTTTTCTAAGTATTGTTCAAAAAAATTATCTTGCTTTATTAAAAAATCTTAAACTCCTCTATTCCCTACCAAATAATTTAAGTTTACATAAATGTATAGAATTACACAGTAAAGGATACAGAAAAATATCAATTGATGAATCTCTATTAAGATACCTTCCAATAATTTTTTTCATAATTTGAAATTTATTTTTATTCAGTCTATAAAATATCCTTGATCACTTTGTAACACTGATAGTTCGATTCTGTTTCTGTTGCTCAAGAAATATCGATGATCATTGTGATAAAATATAAATTATATATTGATATCTATTTGTATACAATTATATTATTTAATGTTCACCTTTACAGTTGAGTCTTTTTCACACTACTACCTAAAATAAAAAATAGGGAGATAAAAGCTTATTAAATACACTTCAGTACTCAGTATTTCACTCATAAAAGAAAATGTTCTATTAACACAGATAGGAAATAATTCGAATTATTGAGAAAGCATTGAGAAACTATTGATAATGATAAGCAAAAGTATGAGTAAAAGTAACATCAGTAAAATGTAAATATGTGGTTGGAGCAGTGGGCTGGAGCAGGATGCTTGCCAACCTTGACTTCACACACTTACATACTTTGAGTACATGCAATTTCTACCCCTGAGCATCAAGCAAGAATGGGCTCCTTAACACCATTGACTAGTGTCCCCTCAGCAAAGTATCCATGAATATGAAACATTGGAATGGATGAAAGATATTTCCAAAAAGAAAAATATATATTATTAAAGTCCAAATAAGTTTTAAATATAAAGATTGTTTTGTTCGATTTTGAAAATCTGACCATTATTCCCCTCTAAATCCAATCCAA
>PVKC010031558.1:0-14496 GCA_004027635.1 Crocidura indochinensis | reverse complement strand
AAAAAGAAAAAGAAAAAAGGGACAGCGGGCCGGAGCAGCGGAAATGACGTCTGTGTTAGGCGCAAAGTATTCACGATTATTCGCTTACCAAATATTCGCTATAAAAAAATCTCATTAGTAAGAAAAAAACCCGCAAAAAATCGCATTAAGCATTTGCATACCCCGAACGGAACTGCTCGGGATATGCGAATGTTTAATGCGATGTTTTTCTTACTAATGTGATTTTTTTGTGTGTGTGTGTGGTTTTTGGGTCACACCCGGCAGTGCTCAGGGGTTACTCCTGGCTCCATGCTCAGAAATTGCTCCTGGCAGGCACCGGGGACCATATGGAGGACCAGGATTCGAACCGATGACCTTTTGCATGAAAGGCAGACGCCTTACCTCCATGCTATTTCCCGGGCCCCACTAATGCGATTTTTATTGCGATTATTCGGTAAGCGAATAATCGCAAGCACTGTGATATTTGAAGGCTGGCCACGGGCCACAAAATGTTGTACAGAGGGCCTCAAACGGCCCGCAAGCCGCAAGTTTGAGACCTCTGGGAGTTTGAGACCCCTGGGTTAAAGTGATAGTACAGTAGGTAGGGTACTTGCCTTGCATATGACTGACCCAGGTTTGATTTCCAGCATCATTTGACTTTAGAGTCTGCCAGGAGTTATCCCTGAATGCAGAGCCAAGAGTAAGCTCTTGGTACTGCCTGGTGTACCAGCCAAAATTGGGTTTGGGTTCACTATACTATCTTTTTCATCCTCAGAGAAATACTTCTTAAAATTTAAGTTTAGTTTTTAAGTAGAAGTAATGAAAACAAAAGAAAAATAGAAAAAGCATCAGTTATGATTATACTACCCTTAGGAATTATTTGTGCATTTATGTACATTTGTATATTTCCTGTGGTGATTTTGTATATTTATGTGCATTAATGGTTATACAGACTAGTGTTACTTCTCTAATATTGCCCAAATCATTTTACTTTGACTTCGAGGTCTTTGAAGTTATGTATTTGAGTCTTCTTTCTTTTTACCTATTTTTATATCTGCTTTCTAAAATAGAAACATAAATATCTATAAAGAAGTTCTCAAACTATGATATGTAAACTGAATACTACAAAACAGTATATAAATTTAGAATAGGGGAAAAGTACAGTATCTAGTATATTTTTATAAAGAAAGAAATAGAACTAGATTAAAGCAGTGGTTCTTTAGCTTTATCACACATGAAAGAGATCTGGATACTCTAGGACTTTGAATTTGTATTTAAATAGCATCTCCAGATGATTTTTAGGGTAGCCTATGTTTAGCAAAACCATGTTAAAGAACAGATATGTTTTGCAAGGCTCTCTCCAACCTGGTGAAGAGTCTATCCTCTCAGGTGAGTGTTCAGAAACTCCTTTGGACCAATTTCATACACTTATGACTCTATTTCATAAAGCATTTGCCTGAATATCAGGGTACAAACCTTTTGAGAGGAGGTACAATAGCATTTTATCAGCCTGCATCTTCAAAAATGATTAACGCAATGCCTGATACATAATGGTATGTTGTATTAAATAATTCTATTTTCAAAATTGACTATATTCTGTAGTTGATTTTGTTTTAGGAAAAATCATAATGCAATTTTCAGTATTAGAGATGGGAGATGGATAAAGGAAAGGTTTCTAAAGCATTTTTCCTTAGGTATACTTTTTGAGAAAAATCTGAAAATCTTGGTTAGAGGTATGACAAGTACTAAATGAAAATGTTGCCTGCAAGGGTTAGATTTGTTGCGTTTGAATGAAAAAAAATACCCCTCAGTATTGCTCACACACTTAGCTGCGTGCACACTAAACTGTGGTGGGTCATGTAAGTATAGATAGGGCTGCGAGTATTTAATTATGATCCTTGTACATATGCTTATCAGGGGCCACACTTTATAGCTATGGTGCTCACACTTCTGCTCCATTTGTGCTCATAGGAGTTTGCACACATGCCTACAGGGCTTGTACACCTTTAATTGCCATACTCACTGATGTTGCATACTTTGTTGTAGTGCATGGAATCTCAAGTAGCAACACTGCCCTGACTGCATGTTTGCATGTGGGGATATGGTATGACATTGGGGATGAAGTGCACAGACTGTCACTTGCAAGGCAGAAACTTTATTTTATTTTTTAAATTTTGGCTTTGGGCCATATTCGGGGTGTGACTAGGGGTTACTCCTGGCTCTTTTATTTGAGGATCTAGTGGACTTGGGAGACCTTATGGGTTGCTGGAGATTAAATCTGGCTGGACAATGTGCAAGGCAAGCACCTTACTTTCTTGTACTATTGCTCCTGCCCCAACAAGGCAGAATCTTTGACTGTTTAGCCATTCTTATGTTTCTCTGTTGCATTTTAAAAAAAGATATTTTAAAGGTGCTTAGAATCTTTAATATTTTATGAAATTTTAATGGAATTAATGAAACTTCTGGAATAGTTGTAGCTGACAGAAAAACGTCCTTTTGCCAACTAATTGCCCTCAGGAATCAAGGTTCATCTCCAATTTATATAGTTACCCTTAATGTATCTGTGGTTTCTTTCTTCAGTTTCAGTTACCTAGATAGCCATGGTCTCAAAATGCTGTATTTAATAAATATATTGAGGAAATCACATCACATGCTTTTAATTATAGTATATTGCTATAATTCTGTTTTACTGTTGCTAATTTCTTAGTGTGTCTAAATTATTAAACATTTTACAGTCTGTATAATATAGAAAATAGCATGTACGGGGCCCGGGAGATAGCATGGAGGTAAGGCGTTTGCCTTTCATGCAAAAGGTCATCAGTTCGAATCCCAGTGCCCCATATGGTCCCCCGTGCCTGCCAGGAGCAATTTCTGAGCATGGAGCCAGGAGTAACCCCTGAGCGCTGCCGGGTGTGACCCAAAAACCAAAAAAAAAAAAAATAGCATGTATATATGCATAGTATTTGTATATAAATATGTATGTACTTTAGAGTTTGGGTCTGTTTTTATCTAGACATTCATTGGTAATGCTTATAACTTATAGTTGTAATAATACAGATAATAGTAATATCACTAGTAATACTAGTAATGATAGGTATGTGTAGCTGCATTTAACCTAATATTATAGTAATGTTTCTCTTACATTTATCCTTTATGCAATTTCACACCATATTTTCATTGGATGTAAAAACAAATGACTACATTCTTTAGTACACTTATTTCCTTATAATACAAATAAATTTAATTTATTATCTAAGACTTTAAATATCCTTTTTAACAAATAGCTATTTTTCCTACATTTATATATATTATGTATATGTATACTTTAACTTTAAGAAAGTTGACTTACTATTTGATTCCCAAGCAGTCACATTTTTGAGCATGGATCAATGCATTTATGACTATGCCTGTTATAAAGTAAACCCTCAAGAATTTTTCCTTATTAGATTTGCTGAGTGAGAAGGTCTTAGACTCCATCAGAGGGTAGCAATTAGTATATGTTTGCCTGCCAATAAAAATATAAAAATCGTTTTTTTGGCATGCTAATGGCTATATTTTATTTTATTTATTATTTTTTTCTGTTTTTTTTTGGGGGGTCACACCTGGCAGTGCTCAGGGGTTACTTCTGGCTCTATGCTCAGAAATGGCTCCTAGCAGCCTCAGGAGACCATATGGGATGCCGGGCTTTGAACCACTGTCCTTCTGCATGCACAGCAAATGCCCTACCTCCATGCTATCTCTCCAGTCCCTTTTATTTGTATTATTTTTAAAATGATATCTTTATTTGGGACCGGAGAGATAGCATGGAGGTAAGGCATTTGCCTTTCATGCAGAAGGTCATTGGTTCAAATCCTGGCACCCCATATGGTCCCCCGTGCTTGCCAGGAGCGATTTCTGAGCATGGAGCCTGGAGTAACTCCTGAGTACTGCCGGGTGTGACCCAAAAACAAACAAACAAACAAACAAAAAATGATATCTTTATTTAAGCACTATGATTACAAACATGTTTGTAGTTGGGTTTCAGTAATAAAAAGAACACCCCCTTCACCAGTGCCACCTTCCCACCATCAGTGCCCCCACATCTCCCTGCTTTTCCACCCCCTGCCTGTATTCAATACAGGTATACTATTTCTCTCACTCACTACCATTGTCATGATAGTTGTTAGTGTATTTATTTCTCTAACTGCACTCACCACTCTTTGGGTTAAGCTTCTTATTGTGGGCCTATCCTTCCAGCTCTCATCTCTATTGTCTCTGGGAATTATTACACTAATGGTAATTATAATTAGACATTATTGTAATAAAAATCTTTTTCTATAAATGTTGGTTGCATCTCTTCCAGGATTAGTCATGAAAATGGGATCTTGCTTACCTGGCAGAGACCTGGGATATATATATATATTTTTTTTATATATATATTTTATATATATATACCTATGCATATATGTATAAATATATACATATACACATATATATGCCTCAATAGCATATTATGCAGCTGTTAGGAGAGATGAAGTCATGAAATTTTTGTATACATGGATGTACATGGAATCTATTATGCTGAGTGAAATAAGTCAGAGAGAGAGTGAAAGACACAAAATGGTCTCACTCATCTATGGGTTTTATGAAAAATGAAAGATATTCTTGTACTAATTTTCAGAGACAAGAGAGGAGGGCTGGACGTTACAGCCCACTTCATGAACCTTACCACACAGAGTGATGAGTTTAGTTTTTTTTTGTTTGTTTGTTTGTTTTTTGGTTTTTGGGCCACACCCGGTGACGCTCAGGGGTTACTCCTGGCTATTCGCTCAGAAGTCGCTCCTGGCAGGCACGGGGGCCATATGGGGAACCAGGGGATCGAACCGCAGTCTGTCCTAGGTTAGCACAGGCACCTTATCTCCAGCGCCACCACCCGGCCCCAGAGTGATGAGTTTAGTTAGAGAAATAACTACATTGCGAACTATCTTAACAATGAGAATGTATGAGGGAAATAGAAAGCCTGTCTAGAGTACAGGTGGGGCTGGGTGGTGAGGAGGGATATTTGGGACATTGGGAGTGGGAATGTTGCACTGGTGATGGGGTGTGTCCTCTTATATGACTGATACCCAACCACAATCATGCTTATAAACAAGATGTTTAAATAAAAATGTTATTAAAAAAGGATGCTAAATGGAGGTAAGGCATTTGCCTTTCATGCAAAAAGGTCATCGGTTCGAATCCCGGTGCCCCATATGGTCCCCCGTGCCTGCCAGGAGCAATTTCTGAGCATGGAGCCAGGAGTAACCCCTGAGCACTGCTGGGTGTGACCCAAAAAAACCAAAAAAAAAAAAAAAAGGATGCTAATAAGGAAAAATAAGCCAAAACAAATATGTAGTACAGATAAAGAAATGACATCTCATTTTCCTTATAATTTTAATAAAATTGTTTTGTAGTTTTTCATTTATTTTCAATTTATCATAAATTATACTTATCTACAAATGAATTTATATAAACTGGGTAATAGAAGTTTTATATTTGTCAGTAAATATCCTAATTAATTTATTAAAAGATGGAAAATTATGTGTTTCCAGGTTAATACTACACAGTGAAATAGAACATGGAATTGATGACTGGGAAAAAAGTGTGTCCTGTAAAATGTGGCAAATTTCTCATATTATGTAAATGTTACAACTCATATTGCTTATTGGATTTTAACTTGATAAGTTTTACAAAATGAAAATAGTGTGAGCTTACCTTAGATATAGTTACATGGAAAACTATCAGGCATCTGTATGGTGTTTACCATTGGAAGTTAGCGCTTCTATATTGCAACAGATATCACTTGTCTCTTATATTAAAATTTGTGTTTAACTGGGACTAAATTTTTAAGATTTTGAAGTAATAATGGTCAACAAAATTATATCAAAGTGCCTCTCAGTTTTTGTTTGAATAGAAAATTATTACTGTATTAAATACACTTGTCACTTCCTTAAAGAAATTTTTTCTCTTCATAATTTTCCTATCGAGCAAGATAACCCTATTTTTCTGTTTTATAGAATTTTCCATAAAGCAAAGAGTTAGCAGTACAATAAAAGGCAACTTAAAGTTTTTATTATGTACCTAGAATGGAAATAGTATTGTGGACAAAGAGAAAAGAAATGAAGATTTATTCTTTATCTTGGCTAAGCCTACAATCTGTTTTAAATCTGTTGTGATTTAGAAAAATTGATCAACCCTCTCCCCATTTGTACAGGGGTATTTCACTGCATTTGAATTATTTGAATATATGAGATCTTATCTATGTGGGCTTAATTATAGAAACTAATACTCTCTAAATTACAAAAAGTGATTGTTAGAGAGTTAGTTTTCTCTGTTCACAGCTAACTTTATATAAACTTATATATAAACTTATATATATAAACTTTATATAAATTATATAGCACAATATATAAAGGTGTTATTGTTCTTTATTCAAATACCAATATTAAAAAAAGGATGAATTGAATCAGAGATTTAATATCCATTTCAATACAAGGACATGGTAAATTTTGTCTATGAGACATTGGATGTAAATTTTGAAACAAAGCAGGTGATATGAAAGGAATCATGGTAATAGTTTTCAGTTTATTAGTGACATTTGATGGATATTATGGTATCTATAAATGAAATACAAACTGTGGCATGAATATTTTAAGAAGGGATTATGAATTTGATCACTATTCAATTCATATTCTATTTTTGATTTTATAGTGCATTTTATAGTTTTTACTTACTGGTAAATCCTTTTATGATGTTCTTTTTTGACATGTTTAAGGTATGAAAAATGGTCATTTAGGGAGGAAATTGAATAAGAGCTTATTGTGACCTCAAGCTATTTTTCTTTTTCTTTTTCTTTTTTTTTTTGGTTTTTGGGTCACACCCGGCAGTGCTCAGGGGTTACTCCTGGCTCCATGCTCAAAAATTGCTCCTGGCAGGCACGGGGGACCATATGGGGCACCGGGATTCGAACTGATGATCTTTTGCATGATGGGCAAACGCCTTACCTCCATGCTATCTCCCGGGCCCTTCTTTATTTATTTATTTATTTATTTTTAAGCTATTTTTCAAAACATATAAAATAATATATAATTATATACACAATATATAATATAATAGCACAACAATTATATATAATATAATATAACGAGTATATTACTAATCTGCTATTAAATATTATACTACCATAATATATTTATGTTACCAGTTTAATGAATCTATTACTATTCTGTTTATGGCAAATAGGTTATAGTAATATAAACATTTGAAGCATAGACTGGAATGAATTATCTCATAAATTATATCTATATTTTTTAAATTTGAATTATCAGTTATTTTTTACCTGTGACATTTAGGTACACTCTAATTTTTAGAGGTACACTCTAATCTGATCCTTGATATGTTTTTACTATGTGTAGTAAAATGTATCAGATTTGCTATAAATATTTCATCATTTTGGAACAAATTATCTTTAATTGAACTAAATTTTCTACCTGATTTTTGGACCACCAAGAAAGGAAGATACATATTAAGAGAAAAAAAAGCCCAATTTAATAGCTTAATAATTATTAGTAGAGTATATATAAATAACCACATAGTAAGAGCTTATTACTATTAATATAATTAATATATTACTATGTATTAGTAGTTTACTAACTTTAAACTCTATTATTTACTTATATTAGGATTTAAGGACTACTGTAATTTAATTTGTCAAAATTTAATGCATTATAATAATTTTTGTTGATATAGTTTTCCTTTTATATTATTTAAAAGCTAATCTTTTAGAAATATGCATGAGAGATTTGATCTAAATTTACTTTTGTTAGAATTCTATATTGATATATTTAAAGATATTTTTCCTTTATTTTTTGTATTAAGTTAAAGCATTAGCATGTGAGTCCCATTGCAGTGATATACAAATAAAATTAACTGATTAAAAATAGTGTGTAGTCAGAGTTCGCTTTTCTAAGAATTAGAGATTTAAATCTCTGAAAGCTCTAATGTGTGTGGGATGGTTATGATAGTCCAGCTGCCTTTGTGAGTGTTTCATTTAAATGTAAATTTATTTTAGACTCTAAAGATGAGCTCAGAAGGTAGAAAATTATAATTTCAATAGATTTTTTTCTGTTTTCATGAATACAGAAATAAATCCCCACTTTACACTAAAGAAGAAAAAAACTTAAATAGCCAAGTAAGAACTCCCTTATTTAAAGGTTTGTAGTGATTATTAATTTTTCTCATATGCAGTTTTTATATTTGATTATATAATTAGATTAAAAGATATTAATTTATATGAACAGTTCAACCTTTTCTGGTTAATCTAAGTGTTATTTTATAGTGCCCTGTAGAGGAAGAAATTGCTTTTAAAAAAAGTAAGTTGTATAAATGACTTATAGATTTAAAATAAAGACAACCCTGCACAAAACCAGCCATTGAAGTTAACAGGAGCACATTTAACACTTCACAACTAAAAATTGTATGTATTTAAGCTGTTATTTAAAAATCTGTTATAGTCTGATATTGCCATTATAAATCAACTCAAGGAAACATTTTTGAAGTCAAGGTCTTAAAGATGCTATCTTCCACTTACCACTTTAAAACAATGTTCAGATATAAAGCTCTGTTAATTAGACTTAGTTTTGTATTTGCTGTGGAAAGCCACCATGACTTAAGGGAAATTAATTACATGGTGTTGTCTTCAGCAGGTTTTTTTTTCTATTTCCTTACAATAAAACAGGCCATTTGTGTGAGCTGCTCTTGATTGCATATTTTGTAATCATTTTTTTTTTTTTGTTTAGCCATTGCATTACCAGTCTGTGATCATCTTGTGTAAAACAAACAAACAAATAGACAAAAACCTCTTTGATCTACCCTAACCTTTCTATATGTAAATTTTGGAAAAGTGGCTCTGTTGCATGCCAACAAAATGTACTCTTGCATTGACATTTCTAAAGTAATTATAAAAAAGGATTATAAGGTTTGCTAAAGGAACTGTTATTTGTTGGTTGATAAAATTTACTTGGGCTACTTAAATGTAAATATTTCCCAGGCAGCCACTATGTAGTCAAAAATATTCTTCAAAGAAAAGGTCTATTTTTATACTTAGCTGCTTTATTTTATACCTTAGGAAAGATAAAAATGTATTTTTCAACATTTTTTATTGAGAAGCCCTCTAGTTTTTACTTATACCACTCTTTATCATGCATGATTTCATGTGCTTATAAATTTTAAGCCTTAATTTTGCATGTTTTCCTTTAATTGTTAAAGTTCAGAATTTAAAACCAATTTTAATGATAGGTATTAAATGTGTGCTTCAAGGATATCTTAAACTACAGATTCTGTGATACAGTCAAATTAGGAATTACTTCTATTGGTCGGTTGTTATTGGTAACTGGAAAAAAGAGATGCAAACACATGATTCTTTGCAGAGTGTTGGCCCAGTGGTATTTACCTGTAAGAACTGAATAGGATTAATACTTTTCTGAGTTTATTTCCATTTTGTGTCATGGTTTGAATAAAAAAAACAACATTGCTATGAATATTTTTAATAATTCCAATTGGCAAAACTTCATATTAGGCCTAAGATCAGACACTATTGTATTTTTGTTTTTTTTCCAAGGATTTTTTAAATTTTCAATAACTACTGCATAGCACTTTTTTTTTTTATTAAACTTTTTACTAAGGATATTCTATTTTAGTAAATGAAATGATATTGAGGAAGGGCCAGCATACTTCATTATCAGAGTTATTACCTGGTAACCAAAAATGCTATCTGAATCTATTTTTGTAGAGTCAGAGAGGTGGGGGTTGGGGAGAATGAAATTTGAATCAGTGACCATCTGGCCCAGATTTGCCTGATTTCCTGTGCACTGCCCTTTGTTTCATCCAGACAATGGATTGTTCCTTTTACAGATAAGGACTCTGTTGATGACTTAGTGCTGAATCAGCAGGTTTGTGATTTCAAGCATAGAAGACTCATCTTGAGGGGTTTTCTGTAATTTAACATCACTGAATATATTTACTATAAAAAAAAATTCTACATTTCTTTTCTATAGTTAATTAGGGTTTTCACACAAACAGAATTGCAGTCAAATTTAAGTAATTGGTTATATAGCTTTTTGGTTTTATAATACTTAAATGCTGACGTTTTCCTTGTTCTTAGTTTCTGAAATGAGTATCTCCCAGATTGTAGTTTTTGATGAGTCTTTATGTCAATTCTTCTTTTTGTTTGAACTTGAATTTTAACGACTTAAACCTTGAACCTTTCATGATTTAAATTTAATGTTATCTTAAATCTAGGTTAGGTCTTTAGATGAAGTTAATCTGTAGCATCTGTTGCCATGTAACTGTAAATTACATCTTAAGGTGTCAGACCTATTTTACTTACTTTGCAAACTACTGAATCGTCATGAGAATTAAAAAAAATGGTTATTGACTAGAAGTAGGGACCTTTGTCACCAAGTGTTTTAAGTAAGCTAACATCTATTCTTGTAGAGTATCTCAGAATCTGTAGAGATTAGAGTACGGTTAAGTATCACTTTTCCAGAAGATGAGGAAATTTTATGTTTATGAGGAAATGTTTTGCCATAAGGTCAAGAAATATAAAAACACTAATTATTACTTCTTAAATTATTGGAGAGTTTGGGCAAGGTTCAATTTTTTTAACTGCTGTATAAACCTTTAATCCTCCAGCACAGGATTTTCTTGACATTTTCGTAAAATCTCTTATCAATTTAAAAATCAAGCATCTGATGAAAATCACATTGTGATCTGTCAGTTTTTGGTGTAGATAAAGGAATATTATTTATTTGTTTTGGAATATTTTTAGATAGAATCAAGGAAACTGATCGTTAAAAAAACTGCTTAATAGTTCCATTGGGATCTAATTATGTAGCAGATGGAACCAGACAGCACCGTTTACTGTCATTTGATATAATTAATTTTAGATCTGTGAGCAACGAAAGTCAGTGACAACTAATAGTACAAAATCTAAGTTTGCTTCCATATGGAGTACTGCCTACCTATATATTGTTTTTCATTTTAAATCCATTTAAGTACTTGCTCTAAAGCTAACAGGATCTCAGAATTTCTTTAGTTTCAATGAATAGGTGTTGTGGAGCTTGAGGAAGTTATAGATGTTAATTGGAAAAAGATACTCAGATTTAGAGGGCAGGGTAGTTAAGTAATAGAATGGGCAGAATTGAAAAACTGCAAAGATGACAACATAAAGATAAGTTCTACTTTATTTGGTGTCTCCCACCCCCCTGCCTCTCACTTTATTCAGAGACTGGACTAGTTCAGGGGACTAGCTTGAGGTAGAGGGTAAGTCTTACCCTTTTCTTCCCTCCCCCATTCACCCTTTAGCCCCCATCCTCTGACTCTCCTTCAAATCTCACTGAGGAATTATAGTCCCTACAGAGGCTTGGTTGCAGATGCCTGGAAAGTTTACACTGCAGAGAGTTGTTTTGTTTGGCATAGCTAATCAGGAGCCAGGCTGGAATTGCTCATAGCTGTCATTCAGGTTTTGTTTCAAAGTCCAAGGACCTGCTGGGAAAAACAAAAAGCTAATGAAAGCTGACTGTATTTAGGCTTCAAATCTGTGGAATCTAAAATGATGTCCTGACAGTGTATTCTTATTCTTCCACATTCTTGCCGTTACTAAGGTAACAGATTTTTAGAGGCTTTCCATCTTCATTGTCAAGTATTTGCTACACTTATTGTTGTTTTTCAGATTAGAGCAATTCAGATTATCTCCTTTTGAGATGAAGGGAAAGAGAAAATAATGGAAATAAAATGTCTGAATCATTTACCCTGAGTGTTATCAGATCAATTTTCTTTCTCAGAAAATTCTTATTGTTCATTAACACATATTAAAAGTTAGGACAAGATCAACAAGACTATTGGATGCATGAGGATTATATTCCTATAATACAGAATGTTAAATAGTTACATAATCATTAATGAATAAATTTTAAAGGAAAATGGTATGTTTGGAATACTGGGTCTTTACGATCTTTGTAAATAGCAAATCAATTTATTGGAAATATTAAGTACTTGAATTCTTACCTGCTTATGGATAAATTAAGTAACATGAGATGATGGACTTTAAGGAACACATTTACTCACAAAAACAATCAACTTGTTAGTATTTGTTTTCATAGGATATTTTGCTTTGTTGTATTAGCACTCATATAAAAATGCTGTTTTCACTTGGGGCTCATATGACTGATTTGATAAATGATAGAAGATACTATTTAAGAGACAAAGTCTTTTGGGGTTTAGCTTTAGATTTGTGAATGCCTAAAGATACTCCTCACTAGTGTTATAACCTTTATGAATCTTCTTGACAAGACGTTAAGTCATTGAAAGATGGCACAATTTCATCTGATATCTTCATCAATAATTCTTTCCTCTAACAATAACTATAATATTGACATAATCTAGGTTTTAGTACTGATTGGATCATGTCCCCTTATTTGATATTAACACAATAGAGCCCTACATTCATGGAGATAAAATCAGATTTAATTTTCTTCTGGGAGAAATAAAAGAGTGGACAGCAGGCAGAATAAAGACCAATAAGGGTCCAGAAAAAACATGTTCAAAATGTTTTCAGGAGGCTCTAATTTTAATTTTCATACCTTTATTCATTTTGGATCTCTAGATTGAAATTTTATCTTCTCTTAACCTATATAAATCCTACTCTTCTCAAGATCCCAACTCAGGCCCTTCTTTATTCTTTAAATTCTCTTCAACTTCTGCCACTATCCAAGAGTAAAAGCAGTATCCTAAGCTGAGTACAGTATTTAAAGAGTTTTGTTTAGATATAGTTTCTTTATTTTTTAGAGAAAATATGTTAATTTAGAAGTGATCAGGATAAAAGAGATATGGGGGAAAATGTCATAAAGGTAATTTGAAAGGAGCAAGTTTAATCCAAGATTTAGAAAGAGACAAGATAACTGTCTTCAAAGACTGATATGCAAAGCTAAAATTAGATTTAGTCTAATTTGAAAGGTTTCCAAATTTTACCCTGCAGAGCGGCATTCTATGGCTGCAGGGGATTAGAAGAGAGGGAGACTCTAGTGAACATGCTGAGAACCTCCTGCAGTAACCTCCTACTCCACTCTCCCCCACCAATGAAGAGTTTTACTTTTAAAAAGCTTTCTATATTGAACTTGTACTTAATATTTCTTTAGAGAAACATTGTGCTGCCTAAACAATAAAGTCTTAAAATTATTTCTATATAATACAGTATAAAAAAAGATGAATTTTGCTTAAACAGAGAATAAAATATTTAAAAGAATAAACATTTTCCAAAAATGTAATGAACTATTTTGTGAATTGTGAGCTCTACCTCAAATCAGAAATTTAATGACCCCAATTAGCATGTTGGAAGATTTATACTTATTAGAAGTTAGGTGGGATTCTGTCCTCCCACCCAGGTTTTCTGTAGTTCTGAGATTGCATAGTTGATTTCTTATTTTATTGTCTTTTATTGTCACTGTCAGATGATTTGACACTTAGTTGTTTTCAATGAGGTTTGTGTTAAAGCCCATCTCTCAGTTAAATCATGGAGTTCCAAAGGGTTGGAAGAAGGTTTTATTGCTTTTGGAATCTTCGGATCTCAGAATAGATGTAGAGGTTCAGCAAATACCTATTGATACAAGAAAAAAACTGTAAGAAGTGCATGCTTGACTGCATTATTACCTCTTCCAATCATAATGGGTGATAAAGGAAGGTATTTCCAGGACTTTTTTCTACTACTGTTGCTTTCTGCCCTCAAGGATTAGTAGAAATAACAAAGGAGATTTAAGATAACCCACCACCCCAAGAGGCACAAATACTACTGAGTCTCAAAAGGTGAATGTGGCCACTCTCATCTTCTGGGCTGCTTCTCCACTGCAGTCCACAGTCCTAACAGATAAAAACTTAAATGTGGAAACCATGACTCTCCATACAAATTGAGAAACTTAGACAACAGAAATGCAGTGTGAGATTTCCAGGTAACTTAGGTGCAAATAAGCAGTGTATTTTAAGAGAATTAAATCACCAGCCCATCTTGGTTCAGTTATTTCTTTTTTGTTTGTTTGTTTTTGTTTTTGTTTTGGGGTCACACCTAGCTACGCTTAGGGATTACTCATGGCTCTATGCCCAGAAATCATTCCTGGCAGGCTAAGGGTACCATATGGGTGGGATACCGGGATTCTAACTACCATCTTTCTGCGTGCAAGGCAAGTGCTATCTCTCCAGCCCGTATCTCTCGGGCCCCTAGGTTCAGTTATTTCTAATGTTATTGAGAACTAAAACTAATGAGTAGGAATTACAGCAAGGTTTTTAAGATATGATTGGAATCTGGTAATCATTGTAGAATTGATTGGGTTTGACTAATACAGTGTAATTTCAAGAAACTCTTTTCACTCATAGGAGATCTTTCTGTCTTCTATCAACCTTTGCACTGGGTTAAGAAGGATAAAAAACATCTTTACAGGGGCCAGAGCG
>PVKC010031557.1:0-14541 GCA_004027635.1 Crocidura indochinensis | reverse complement strand
AACATGGATCTCAGGTCTTTAGATAGCATCAATGACTGAGTCGCTGAGAATTGCCAATAGTGACTACATCCAGCACTGCTTAGATACTATTCAAACAATCCAAATTATTTGCTAAAAAATTTATGAGGTAAACCCTGATTTGCATGGTTTTCTCAGACCATATAATTACTTATTACTACTATTCCCTAATGTGGGTATTGTACTTGTGATGATATGTTGTTTCTTTCTACAAGTAATATGTAAATATGTAGACAAAATCATACAACAGAAATTATTTTTTCACAGGAATGACAGATTATAATCTAAACTAGAAAATGGACTTGCTTCCATGCATTCACTGAGGACCATGTACTGTTAAGATACTTTCTCTGATGGAGTTTGAGAGAGACAGTAAATAGAGGCAGTTGTAGAGGGATATTTACAAGAAAATAAGTGGGAAATGTTCAGCAATCTCTGCTTGTCAAAAGAACTTCTAAATAAAAATATTTGAATCTATTATCTATTATTTTATCACTTAGAAAAAATAATACAAGCCTTCTTGTGTGGCAATCTTACTGTCATTTTTCAAAACATACATTTGGCATACTGATGTTGTTCCTGAAATATTTGGTGTTTTGTTCTGTTTTGTGTTTTGTTTGTTTTGTTTTGCTGCAGTCCACTCTTCAGTTACATCTTATCTCAAAAGACAGAAAGTTGTTTGACTTCCAATCTATGTAGGTCCTAATAAGCAACTCTATTTCTCACCTTCCAGTGTGATTGAAGCCAGGTTGTTTTTCATTAAGTTAAAACTTGGCAAAATCAATTTTTCAATTCTTTGCAGTTTGCTATCTTATTAGACAGATGATCTTGTAGAGCGGGATGTGTCACCAGCACACTCGAGACATTAAGTATTTAATCTCAGGAGATTTTTCCGATTTTTCCATCAGCAAAGTGCGAAAAGAACACTGGTTCTTGAGGATAGGAAATGCCGTCGAATAATAAGAAACTACATTGGTCACTTATAACATTTCTGATTGTATTGTGTATGCATCTAAAGTGCATTATATAATCATATATACCTTTATAATCTAAAAGAAAAAGGAAGATTCACCCTCAATGAAAATTCATATCTCTAGCAATAAAAATACTTCTCTGAACTCATTTCTTATATTTTATTTCTTATTTTTAAACAAATGAAAAAATACATATGACATTTCTAATTTTTTAATAAACAGGTATGTTTACTACAAAACAACTGTTCAGAATATTAGGAAGAATAATTTATTTTCAAAAAATACCTTAGGAGGCACTAATTAATTTTCAAGTTATAAAATTGAACTACTTTCAAGAATTTCTTAGAGTTGTGGTAAATCTAAATTCTAAATATTTTGAGTTGCATATCTAATATGTATAAAACTTGCACCTTTTAGCTATTATTATAAATTGATGGTAATTACTAAAGTGTGTTTGCTGAAATAATTCATAGGAATATAAACACATTATTTGAAAATAGATTTATCTTTATGAAAAACAAAATATTGAGTTAGTCAAATGTATAGTTTTAGTAACATTAAATATATTTTAAAAAGTTATTTTATAGTTGCCTTAAAATATATCTGTTACAGGGGCCCAAGAGATAGCATGGAGGTAAGGTGTTTGCCTTGCATGCAGGACAGTAGTTCAAATTCCAGCATCCCATATATATATATATGGTCCCCTGTGGCTTTCAGGGGTGATTTCTGAGCATGGAACCTGGATTAACCCCTGAGCACTGCCGGGTGTGACACAAAAACCAAATATATATATATATATATATATATATATATGTATATATATTATATATATACATATATATATACATATATATGTATATATATAATCTCAGTTATAGAAATTGTACAAATATTTAGTATATTGCATAATAGTAGATGGAATTAAAAGTAGTTTAAACATACTTTTTTATAAAGAATATGCATATTAGTTATATAACATTCTTACACCCTACATGAGTAAGCCAGGTTCTCCTGGACAACAAATAAGATTAGCATGCCAGTCCTAAGATACATTCAATGTAAATCTATTTATATATTGCACATCTGTTATATCTTTGTGGAAAGACAATTTGTTGGAATCAGTCATAAAGGTAACAGGTACTATAGGAGTTCAACAACAACCCCTATGCCTGTCCCTACAACTCCAGCTGCTTAATTCAACTGACAGTGGTGCTATTCTTTTACAGGGATATTCTATATCCCTGTCCCTTAACTGTTTCCCTTGTCTAATTTGTTACATCCTATTAAAAGGAAAGCTTTTGAAATTGGCTGATTAAGATCTCAATCATCCTTATGCAAATTATGGTTGTAAAACTACCAAACAGAGGGACCCGGTGGTGGCGCTGGAGATAAGGTGCCTGCGCTAACCTAGGACAGACCGCGGTCCCCCGTGCCTGCAAGGAGCAACTTCTGAGCGAATAGCCAGGAGTAACCCCTGAGCATCACAGGGTGTGGCCCAAAAACCAAAAAAAAAAAAAAAAAAAAAAAAAAAACCTACCAAACAGAGGTCTTGATTACCTGGTCATTCACTCTATTGCATAATGCCATTATTTCCAATTTTAGTCTTGTATTAAATATACAACTCCATGTTACAAGTGCAAACACCTACCTATTTATTATTGTAACAGAGCTCAAATAGTTTTTAGAGGTGAATTTAGAATTAAAAACATAACACAATGAAAGACGATTGTAAATAACCATATACATATAATATATACAATATAACTTCACACAATCTGGTTGTTATAATATAGATTTATAATAATAAAAGAGAATAAATTATTCCTTAAAATGCTAATGGGGTAATGAAATTTATCATACTTAATTATGTATATCAATGTGATATTTATAGTTTATGTTTTATGACTACACTGATAGCACATAAATACTGAAAGTGTGACAATATTGAGTAGTAATGAAATGTTTATTGGATTAACATCTTTTAAAATTAAAATGGACATTTATAGATAGATAAATCACAATTTTAAAAGCAATATCTTTTTGGAACAAAGCATTTATTCCAAATGCCTTTCCTTTCTGAAATGTTTTCAGTTTCAGTAATTTAAGACAATTTAGCATAAGCACAAGATACATTAGATATCTATAATATAATTAAATATAGAATATTTAGTGAGTAAGTTTAAGCAATTGACCTCACTCTTATTCCACAATGGCATCATAAAGTCCAAATTCTGATCCTGTTCCTTCCTTGCTGATAATGTCAGTATATTTTGTCATTAGTTACAAGAATTTGATAGTCTCATACTCTCGGTCCTTCTGGTCATCTTTGTATTTTGTATAAACTCGTGACAGATTTATGTGAATTACTTCTTTATTTCTACTAGGACAACCCAAGTATGAGGTCAAAGAAGACGTTATCTATTATGTGTCCTCTTAAATTTCTTAGTTATCTTCAACCTGGGCTATTCCAAAGCCTGAATGATTTTCTCCATAAATGTGAGATTCAAATTACTAAATCAGATTAACTAGATTACCTGTTTAAACTCCTTCACTGACTGTACCTCTACCATAACATTTTGAGTTTAATGGCACTCAGAAACATATTATTTATATTTTTATGTGGACTCTACAATTATACTGAAATTAGTCACAGTCTTTTCTTTGAAAATAGACATATATATGGGGCCCGGCTGTGATGCTGGAGGTAAGGTGCCTGCCTTGCCTGCGCTAGCCTAGGATGCACCGTAATTTGATCCCCCAGTTTCCCATATGGTCCCCAAGCCAGGACCGACTTCTGAGCGCATAGCCATGAATAACCCCTGAGCACTGGGTGTGGCCCAAAAACCAAAAAAAAAAAAAAATTCACATATATAACCTGGGAATTATGAACTCTACAAAAATCAGAATTAATACATATTTTATAAATGATAAAATATACAAATACAAAGATATACAATAAGTTAAAATTTTGTTTCAGTGAAATGGCATACAAAAATATCTGAATATTTTTAAAGCATTCCATGTATATACTTCAAAATATATTGACTTTAAAAGAATCTAAGTTCTTATAATTACCAAAGCTTAAATTTAACATAGTATAATAAAAATAAGATATAGTTAAATTGATCATTGTATATTAGTAAAAATAGATTAGCAATTAACCCTTGGAATGAAATTTTTCACTTGTGTCAATACAAAAAAGAAATTTACCTTAAATTTTAATCTTTTATTGTACATATTCTACTGATTCTCTAATTCACTATATAAATAAACTTAACAGAATTCTGTTTCGCAAACCCTCCAAACAAATCACGATGTGTTGAAAAGTAATAGATTTTATATAGTTTGCTTATTTTATCCTAATCTCCTTTCTTTCTTTCTTTCTTTCTTTCTTTCTTTCTTTCTTTCTTTCTTTCTTTCTTTCTTTCTTTCTTTCTTTCTTTCTTTCTTTCTTTCTTTCTTTCTTTCTTTCTTGGCCACACCTGTTTTGATGTTCAGGGGTTACTCCTGGCTAAGTGCTCAGAAATCACCCCTGGCTTGGGGGAACCATATGGGATGACAGGGGATTGAACTGCAGTCCTTCCTTGGCTAGTGCTTGCATGGCAGACATCTTACCAATAGCGCAACCTCGCCAACCCCTATTTTAGCCTAATTTTCATGTTTAAATTTTTTTCTAATAAATTTATATTTGACAGGTTATTTTCCAAATCTCATAGTTTTCTTTTTACATACATCATTTATAAACTTCATTTTTCATACATATTTTACTGCAAAATATGTGCCATCAATATTAAAATGTGAGTTTTCCTCATATTTGTGTACATAATATTCTAAATGCTATCAGATTCAATTCATTATATATTAGTTTAATAGAATATATTGTTTACTTATATTTTAATATAAATTATTTCCTTGATAACTGGCCTTTGAGTTACAGATTTTCTGTTTTTCTACTTTAATTTTAAAATACATTAATGAGTAGATAGGAAATTTTATGCTATAAATCTTTGATATTTGGGCCATGTGAATAATGAAAAGATGAACTCTAAGTAATGGTTTTGAATATATATTCAAAATTGAATTATTAATATAAGGTATCATTACAAAATTATGAATTTCTGAAATTTGGACCTGTTCGTCTCACTATCTTCCAAAACAAGTAAAACAATATCATTTAACATTTTATGTATCATCAACTACTAAAAGCTAAGTTACATAAAGGTATACTACAGTTTGTCTTAAATAATAAACATAAAATCTAGATTTTCTTAGAACTGAGCTATAGACAGCAGTAGGGTGTTTGCCTTGCTGGCAGCTGTCTCAGGACAGACCTGGTTCAATCCCTGGCACCCCTTATGGTCCCACAAGCCCTGAGCTATTTCTGAACGCATGAAGTAACCCCTGAACATCACCAGGTGTGATCCAATATCTAAAAAAAAAAAAAAAACCTAGATTTTCTTTTAGTATTTCCAGTTAATACCTTTTAATACAAAATTCCAGATGGACCAATGGCATTATATAAGGATTAGTGGATATTAATTGCAAGTGGTCAATTCAGGTTCAGTTTCTGACTCCATATGTACATCAAGTTGTCCTTGGAGGACCCTAAATATCACCAGGTGTACTTTTTGAGCCCTATTTGCCCAAACATAAATCAGGATGATAACCCTAACCTTGGAAACTCTAACATTGACAGGTTCTATTGAGGACAGTATCATAGGCTTCCACATAAACAAGTATCTTCAGAAAGAATTCTGTGTCCCTGAGAATATATTGAAAGAACGACTTTTAAAACATTTATCAAAAATGGTGTCAAAAATCAGACAAAATATTAACTATATAAAGATTATTTCCTTCTTAATTCAGAAAAATGCTACATAAATTAATATAATGCATTACATTAAGTTCAATTTCAATGCATGTAGTCTTAGCTCTCTAAGTTCACTAAGGTACAGAGAGATTGGTTAATTTTCAGAACACTCAGGTCTATTTGAAACTATTCATTTGTAAATCATTACTATTACTTTTGTCACCAGCAATCCATACCAAATGAAAGAAGCTTCAAGCAATCTTTAAAAATGAACAGCCATGGCACAAACCTCTGTTGGGGCCCATTTCTCCAATAGTCTAATTTAATAAAATAATTCTTCTCTTTACTTTTGTTTTTTTTTGTTTGTTTGTTTTTTGTTTTTGGGCCACACACCCGGCGATGCTCAGGGGTTACTTCTGGCTGTTTGCTCAGAAATAGCTCCTGGCAGGCACGGGGGACCATATGGGACACCGAGATTCGAACTAAACACCTTTGGTCCTGGATTGGCTGCTTGCAAGGCAAACGCCACTGTGCTATCTCTCCAGGCCCTCTTTACTTTTTAATCTAGCTATTAACAAGTTTTATTTAAAATATATGGTGCACTTTCTTGTACTCTGATATCTCTGTGTAAGTTCTAACTGTTGCAAGTCCAGTAGCTACTCACTGAATGCAAATCTGTTAACTAAAGTTATCTAGAGTAGTAGTGACATTTTAGATGACAGTGCCAGTAAATTAACCTGTGTTAATTAAGTTTATAAAAGTGCAAACTATGTGCAAATAAATGGTCTGAAAATGAAGAGGAATAAAGGCATGACACAGCTCAAATACCAAATAGTGCATTTGTTGTCTATTGTCTCTGTCCAGGAAACAATATAAAGACTATAATCAAGAATTGATAGTAGACTAAATTAAATTTATCTTTTTACTTACAATTGGAAATATATGATTATTATGGTAAAAAAACTTCCATATAATTAAACTGATAAATATAATAGAGCCAAAGTGGTATTTTTTCCCCCATAGTATTGCATTGACATTTTTAAATTCAATTTAACTTTCAGGAAAGATCTTAAGTAGTGATTGTATTAGATTGTAAAATCCTTGTCCAGATTCAGAGTCTTTTTAGAACTTAAGTTAACTAATTTATTAATTAAAATTATTCAATGTTTAAGCTTTATGTAGAAATGAAAATTTACTATAGTTAAGTCTAATGTTAGTATATAAAAGTTTAGTATAATACTAGAAGTTTGAGATGCTGGCTATAAGATGCATTAGGCTAGGAGTTTTGCACTCATATTACAATAATAAAACAAAGAAAGATAACTTTCACTGTTCACTGAGCAGTCAGACTGTGCTACATGATAGAATATAACATAAGTGGTGGTCTTATTTAAGGGATGCTCAATGACACCTAGGAATAAAATGTGCTTAACATTCAGGATCTGGAAAGAGACAACATAAACCCCAGAGCCATGTTGTCCAGCATTTTTGTCAAGGTAGAGTTGTGCACAAGGTTCAGCCACTTGCCATTGATTCACAGAACCACCAATGTATTCCTTCTGCAGTCAAGCATGCAGCTCCTGCTAACACTGAAAGGATCCTGACACTTCACTCACCTCTTCATCCCAAGGTGTCTGAGATAAAAACCTGCGGGATGCCCAAGGGCTTTGACACAAGAGTTGAACTGAACAAAGAATCTGAACTACTCTGAAGCTAACTACTAAAATAGGAAGGCTACCTTCCACAAGAGACAGTCCTGGCACAGGTCATGAAGGCTCTTGACTTCCCAAGTACAAATGTTCTGATCCAAAAATCTATTATTATTCACCCCAGAGGAATTCAAGAGACTGGACAGTCTTTCCCTATAGATGTTGCTCAGCTTTAAGTACACCTTTTTCGTCAAATCCTTTAGAGAACTAATATAGAACCACCAAATGGGCCCTGACCTTAAGAAACAATACCTAGGGTAAGAGAAATATAAGCATGCACTCACTTACAGTAGACTTAACAGATCTTTTTAAGGATAGACCAGAATTGCTAACACTTAAAGTAATGGTGAGGGGAATCTTAGTAATTTCAGGGTCTTAAAATGTTCTCTACAAAATCATATATTTCTTAGGGCTCACGGAAGAAATTGATCTCTAAGAAATGTATATGGTGTCAGCTATGACAGAAATAACTATGTATATTCAGGAGCAATTTAACAGTTAATAAAAGTGTACTTCTTTTTTCCCTACTATGAATTAGGTTGTATGTGAGACTATAAGCATTTCTATCTTTAAAATATTGATTAAAACTTACAGAGTTGGGGAGATATCATTGGAATATGATGATAAATGATATGATATATATGGTAATCATATGTTTTAATGATATCATTGGGATATCATTGATATTGGACATGAGGTCATTGAAGATGTGTATCTACCTACCTGCCTAACTCTCTATTAATCTATCTATCTATCTGTCTATCTATCTATCCATCTATTTTTTGCTGTTTTTGTTTTGGGGCCACACCCAGTGATCCTTAGGAGTTACTCCTAGCTATGCATTCAAAATCACTCCTGACTTGTGGGATCATATGGGACTCTGGAAGATTGTATCCCAGGTTAGTGCATGAAAGACAAATACCCTATGACTTGTGTCACAGCACCAGCCCCTCGACCATCTATTTATCTATCATTCATCTATCTACCATTTGTGTGTGTATGTATATATGTGCAAAAAGGTCTGGGTGCATGATTAATTTAAGGTCTAATTACTATTACTGAGATTGTTCAAGTCAACATTTCTACATAATATTTTAAGATTTTGAGTGCCAAATAAAAGCAGAATTTCTTTTGGAAAAAGATAAGAGAAACAACAAAATACTAAGAATGCTTTTCTGAACTATAGAGCAAGAAAAGTTCTGAAAGTCAGAGGAAAATCATTGCTCTGCTAAACCAACTGCTGCTCTAAATTCAAGTTATTTCAAGAGTACTTCAAAGCCTGAGGAATGATAGATTTCACAATATAAGCAACAAAAATAAGAATCAAACACATCAGAACTTCAAAGTAGATTAATACAAATGCTTGCACTAAAACCTACAGAAGACAAGACAGGCATTTCTAGGCAACCAAAGTATTAACTTCTGTGTGATAGTACTACAGAAGATATCTGGCATTCACCTTGCAAAATATCTATTTTATTACTAATACAGACACAAACTATACTCATAAGATAAAAATTAATTATAAAATGTGCTGCATATAGTACATTTATAATATATCTATACACATATCTGATTCTAAAAAATGTAGAGATTTTGCATGAAATAAATGGACGACTTATAGAACATATATATTGAACTTCAAACAATGTTTAAATAGTGTGTAAAAAATCTTAGGAAAATAAAAATTAATAGAAGATCTGATAAATTTTTGGACTATCTACTTTTTGTGAAAAAGATTTGTATTGAGAAAAAATAAATTTAAAAATTATAAACACATTTAATGATACAGAAAATAACTGGCAAAGGATGCTTCATAAAAAAGATGTGTAAATCAACAAAAACAAGTACAAATTGTATTTAATTAAATTATAAAATGCAATTTTAGATTTCAAAAATCAAAATATGTAAAAACCTACACATCACTTAGCCTATATATAAAATTGGACAAAACTATTAATATCAAGTACAGGCAAAAATTAAAATTTCTTATAATAGTGCTCATGCTGTAAAATATGAAGGTCTAATAAACTACCATCTAAAGATATATTTTGGATAAAGGTTTAATTTATGGTAGCATCCCAAAATCATAATTAGTATTCACATTTGAAAAATAATTCTGTTTTGAAAGATAATTCCATGTAACCATTCCCTCTAGGGTACCTTAGGGAGTTTTAAACAATAACTGAGACAAAACTTAAATTTTCATATTTTATTTACATTGTATTCTTTTTTAACTCCCTCATTTATCCTTCTTATTTTCAAAGTTCTTTTAAACCGTCAAAATTTGGCATCAACTATGGCAAGTTATTTGACTTTGCTTTTTCTTTTCCATGTGCATGGAAAATCTACATGTTATTAAAATTTACATTTTTTATAAAACTGTCTGATGCTGGCTCTTTAATTTGTATAACTTTTGTGGAATGATTTATAAGTGCACTGATAAATCCTGCCATCACTTTGGAGTACAATTTAATTTCAGTATCTGATCAAGTTAGAGATATGTCTAACTGTGTGACTCAGTGACCCTGCTAGGATCACTTTAGAAAACAAAATAACCATAATAAAATAAGAAAACCATAAATGTCAACACAATTTTGAACACACAGTAATAATGCTATGTAGTATAATGTAGATAGCTTTTGATTACAAAATTTCAATTACAGATAGTTTTCAATAACAAAATGTATAATAAATGAATGATTTATGCAACATGTCTGAATTTTGAAGACTTACTAAACAGAACCCAAGTTGTATTTTTTGGTAGAGGACTGTGTTTCTTGTATTTGTTTTTCTGGTTTTGTTTGTTTGTTTGTTTTAGTTTTGGGTCCATACCTGTTGATGCACTGGTGTTACTTCTGATCCTATACTCAATAATAATTCCTGGTGGACTCGGGGGACCATATAGTGTTCTGGGGACAAAACTACAAACTAGGGCGAGCCATGCGTAAGATAACCACGTTATACTCTGTACTCTCTTTGACCCTATATCCTGCGATATTTTTTTAAGTTATTTGGAAATATCTGAGCTACAGGGATTAAAATGGAACACTACTCTTCCCAGTGATTAAAATTGAGAGTTATCTATAAAAGAGAAACTTAGTTAAAGAAATAGTCCTGCAGAAAATTGTACAGCTGAATTCAGGATTATACTTTGTCAAAAGTTTAAGAACAATTTAACAAAAATAATTTTGCTGTTTATATATTCTAATCAGGCAAGTATATGAGGATGTTTATTAAGTAGATTGTGATTAATAAATCTAATTGTGTTTCAAATTGAGTGCATATCAATATGGAAAGAGTGAAGAAAAATGTTGATGCAATTAGAAAGTGATATTTGTACTTAAAGGTAAAGATAAAACAACTATAAATAAACATTTAACTATTATGGTAAACTTATATCCATAAACATTTGTCATAAGAATTTTCAAACAACTTATTTGCTATGCTTTTTGAACAAATATGTAAATATTTTGCCACTATTTAAGACAAGATATTAATGCTATAAAAAGGGAAGAAAACAGGTGGCGGGTGGGCAAAAAAAAAGGGGGAAGAAAACATAGAATAATTCCATTTGTTGGATAGAAGTTGATAATACTAATATTAAAATTATTTTGTTTTGTTTTATATTTAGAAACTACAATCAATCAATGCTAAATAATAAATGATAATTATAAGTATTTTCATCATACTAGCTATCATAGTTCATTTACTCCAATTTGCTTCATCTCTTTATTTTTCTCGTCCTTAATTTATAAACTAAGAACGCAGAAATATGTATTACACTTTTCTAGGGCCTAGTTAACCTATAAAGTAATAGACCCAAAAGTTTAACCAAGAATAAAAGCTTATATACAAGAGTGATACCTCAGAGAACATTAGAGAATGTCATTGCAAAGGAATTTGCCTAATCATAAGATTTAGCTTCTGAATACAATACATGTATAGTATTAGAAAATATAAAAATAATATGACAGACATATGAGCATTTGTTAAGTCTATAAGTGCTACATGATTTTTTGTATTTTTAGTTTGAAATAATTCTTAAAAATTTTAATACAAAATTGTAAAAGACCTTAGTCAAGTATTGACATCTGAGTTGTATATTTTTCTCTTCATCCTCTCTGACAAACTCAATTGTCAATAATGGGTTAGATGTTGTTTCTCTCTGTGACACTCTTAAGTAACTTCAGTTTAGTCACTTACTATACTTCATTATAAATTAAAATTTTAATTAAAATCATTGATTTGTATGTGTGGTGTGTAGAGGACATGCTCTTAAATGTGTCTGTAGGTGTCATTATCAGTGGAGATTTGTAATGACTGATGTTGTCTCATTCCTTAATAGAATGCCAATAGGTAGATATCAATAGATATTAATTATTCCTCTCACTACCAACCATTAATGACAGTCAGCTAGCATAAAATGAAGTGATGCTGATGAATATGGTATTACAGTGAGTTTTTTTTTTCTTTTTAGACCTTATCTCATTCATTTCTCCCTCCTCAACCTCCTGTCTGATAAGCATTTAGTTTCTTTCTGTTATGTGATTTTGATTGGTTGGAATTTGGGAGTTATTTTATTTTTGTTGTTGTTTTCATCTATTTGATTGATCTGCTAAGTCAGTATGACTTACCAAGCTACTCGTAGAAAATTTTAAATTCTAGTTGTACAATATTTCAACACCAATCCCACCTCCTGTGTGATCTTTCCTCCAACAAGGTCCCCAGGTTTTCTTTCAGTCCCAAGCCCATCTCCATGACAAGGCACACCTTGTAAATTTAAGGGCTTGGATCTCATGCTTTTAGACTTGTCCATTCTATATCTCAGATGTATAACTTACACTATATCTTCTTATTATATTGCCAGTATGTCTAAGACCCCTGCCCTCTACCCTTACTATGTCTGCTTGCCCCTTTTCAATGATCTCTTTATTTTACTCCTAATATTCTCAGTTATATAATACATGCCCCCCTCTTTTTCTTTGATACCCAAAACAATATAGGGGTCTCCCCTTTGATACCTAGCATTTTTTTGTGGGTTTTGTTAATGATTTCATATTTCACATAGAAGATAAATCATGTGGTATATATTTTTGTTTTGGTGTCACACTCAGTGACACTCAGGGATTTACTCCTGGCCATGTGCTCAGAAATTGCTTCTGGCTTAGGGAATCATATGGGTATCTAACCCAGGAGCATCCTGGATCAGCCGCATGCAAGACAAACACCCTACCTCTGCACTATCACTCCAGCCCCAGTTTTTTTGGCATGAAATTATTTGAGGTTGGGGCCGGGCAGTGGCGCTGGAGATAAGGTGCCTGCGCTAACCTAGGACGGATCGCAGTTTGATGCCCCGTTTCCCCATATGGTCCCCCGTGCCTGCAAGGAGCGACTTCTGAGCGCATAGCCAGGAGTAACCCCTGAGCGTCACCGGGTGTGGCCCAAAAACCAAAAAAAAAAAAAAAAAGAAAGAAAGAAAATTTTTGAGGTAAAATACCCTCAAGCCCATTCATGTGCTATCAAATGACAAGTTTGTATTCAATTTTATTGATAAATAACATTTAATTACTAAGACTTTATTTCTTTATATATCTATCATTATGGTATCCATAACCAAGGGTTTTCTGGAGCCCTGGCGGACTGCCACATGTTACTGTTTTAGGTGACACCTGAATATGAAATTCAAGGACATATTCTCTTCTACTAAATTACATAATTGCCCCTATACATATGTTAAATTCTGTTATCAATAAATAAACACTTAGATATCACTTTATCTTGGTCACTCTAAAGATATTTCAAGAACTTGGGGAGCATAAATATATTTGAATTGATGCATTCACTTTATTAACTTGAATAACGTAGCATGAAGTTTAATTATATGAAAGTTATTTTTTAAATGTTTATGAGGGTAAGGAGACAACACCCAGGGATCAGGACTTGCTCTTGACTGTGGTCAGCAATCACAGCTAGTTGTTATTCAGGTACTATATATGGTCCTGGAAATTGAACTTACAAAATAAGCACATTAACCCTTTTACTATCTGGAACATTTACTTTGAGGTTGCAATTCTTAAATTTATTAATGAGTATAATTAATTTATTTATAATTACATTTTTAGATTATCACAAAGATCTTATAATTTATTTTTTTTATTGTTGCCAAAGTGAGTTACAAATCTTTCACAGTAATTTTCATGGTATATAATGACAATGAATCAGGGGCATTTCCACCACCAGTGATATTCTCCCTCCAACCCTATACCCAGCAAGCATCCCATATGAACCTCCTTTTCCCCCCAGAATACTATTAGAACTGGTCCCCACTTGTACCACTTACTGAGGATTATGTATAGGTTATGTTGTCATTGAATTGGGTTTGATTTTTCAGGTCTGATCATTTTCTTAATTCCACTAAAAGTTTGTGTGTGTCTGGACATTCAGCTTTCTCCCTCAATGTATGAGGCTGATCAAGATGATTCAAGCATTGTGGATCTGTGGGAGATATGTAAAAAGAAAAAAGAGAATAAGAAATGAAAACAAACAAACAAAAAAAAATCAAAACAAAGCAAAAACACTAGGAGACCTTCCAAGTGTTATAAATATCAATTTAGAAGAGGTAAGAGAGGGGCCCGGGAGATAGCATGGAGGTAAGGCATTTGCCTTTCATGCAAAAGGTCATCAGTTCAAATCCTGGTGCCCCATATGGTCCCCCGTGCCCGCCAGGAGCAATTTCTGAGCATGGAGTCAGGAGTAGCCACTGAGCACTGCCGGGTGTGACAAAAACAAACAAACAAACAAACAAAACAAACAAACAAACAAAAAACAGGGGCCGGGCGGTGGCACTGAAGGTAAGGTGCCTGCCCTACCGCGCTAGCCTTGGACAGACCGAGGTTCGATCTCCCGTGCCCCATATGGTCCCCCAGGCCAGGGGCGACTTCTGAGCGCATAGCCAGGAGTAACCCCTGAATGTCACTGGGTGTGGCCCAAAAAACAAAACAAAACAAACAAACAAACAAACAAAAAA
>PVKC010031556.1:0-14252 GCA_004027635.1 Crocidura indochinensis | reverse complement strand
CACCAGTCTTTGGGCTCTGTCTTGTTTCTTCTGTGTTCCCTAGATAGTCCCATTCAAGCCCTCTGCTTCCTCCTTGTCTTTCACTACCTATCTTTTTCACAGCTCTATTTCCCCTCTTGTCAACAGAACTCTCAACAAAATGTTTTCCGTCATAGCTGGCTATTTTTATCCCTTTATCAGAGTTATTTCCTTTGGTAAATAGCTTCCTGGCATGAGCTGGGCAGCCTAGCTCAGCAAAGCACTGTGCACACAGCAGGAGGTAGAGGGTGGGCAGGCATTGAGAAACTAGGGATTCATCCAGCAACAGGCAGCCACAGCCTGGCCTTGGGGACAGCTCTCAACTCAGATGGTGGCAGCAGCAGCATTGAGAAGTTCATTCATTCCCCATTTCCATGTGTTAAAAACCATTCTTAAAGAAGGATACATGTGCACAGGGCCTCAGAAACAGACTATCAGCCCCAGGCACCCAAAATAGCCTCAAAACCAGCAGTATTTTGTTTTGCTCAAGGCTTTTCAGACTTGTAAGGGGAGGAAAGAAAGGATCCAGAGCATTTTCCTGTGTCCAAACACACAATCTATTTTACAGTAAGACAAATGACTCCTATTCCTGCTATTAAATCTAGCAGCATCCCCTCCCCAGCAACCTCCCTTTCTCCCAGGTCTTTGCCAACATTTCCTTTTGTGGTTGCAAGAGAAGAAAATAGCAGCTCAGTGCTTGTCTCCAGTGCAGCAGGCCTTGCCTCCTCCAGCTCTGCCTGCAAGCTCGGCTTTTACAAGCAGGGATTTTAATAAATTAGTGCCACACGGCTGCAGCAGTTGTTGAAATGGGCTTCGAAGGGGCTGCAGGAGCCAGGTTTGAGAGAGAGGAGCTGGTGATTTACTCTGTGGGTCCAAATCAGGAGTTATGCCAAGGTGAAGAAATCCTGGGTTGGGCCTTGAGTGTCCAACTCAACTTCTGAAGGAGTCTCCTTAATGGCCAGGGAGCAATATGTGTACCTGAGATGACCAAGGAGGTCACAAGAGCCCTGGACTCCCATTCTAACACTGCTCACTCACCAAATGACCTTGTTGTGTGCTTTTTTTCATGACCAGGCCCTGGACATAACTTCTGATCACAGAAGACCTTTCTTTTATGTTCTTTAGTCTATGAAGGGCACCATATTTATAGATTGTATGACCAACTGATATCAGGGACCTGATACTAGGGACCAATTAATCTGGTGTACAATTGACCTTAGTTTTTATATGGTACGTGGCTCCCATGTTCTAAGTGGCACTGCTTAGCCAGGGCTTCATGAGACTCAGGGACTAAAATATTTTCTTTCAGGTACTATACTGAGAATATTTCACAGCCCCAGTGCTAGATGGTGAGTCTCAAAGAGTAGGAACCATGTCCCCTCTGAGAGATTAGGAACACTCTGGAGATGACTTTGCTAGTAAATAGCCTCAATCTAATAGTGGGAGTGAAATCTTCATTCCAGGATAGTGGCGGAATTTGCCAGTTAAATGTACACAGAGTTGAGAGTTAGCAATAAAAGAAATGCCCCTCCAAGAATAAAAGCCATGTGATGGGGGAGAAGGGTAAGTTTTGAGCCTGCCTAATGCTTCCATATATTCTATATTCAAGCCAATGCTCCACCATAAATACTATCAGAGGACCTGAATAATTCTTCTTCTTAATGAGCTTCAGTTGCCTCCACTCTGAAATGGGTCTAATAATACTTTGCAAGACTATCATGAGGATATTATATGACTAAACATTTAGCATGAATGGTTAGAAAAGAGGCTGGAGAGATAGTACAGTAGGCAGGGTGTTTGCCTGGCATGCAGCTAGTTTGGATTCTATCTTCGGTACTCCATATGGTTTCCCTGTACACCACCAGGCGTGATCCCTGAATGCAGAACCTGAAGTAATCCCTAAGTACCATGGATGGGGCCCCAAAACAAGAAAAATGAAAAAGGTTAAAACAGTATGTGGGTTTCTGTCCAATACTTCAGGTTCTCTCCCAGATCTGACCCCTCTCAATGTTTTTACTTTTCCAGGAAGCCCACGTTGGAATGATTTGCTCTTTCTTACCACCTGCGATTTATCCATATACCTTTCCTGACACAGCTAATCTGGGCTTGAAAGATAGAGCCCTAGAGCCCCTGAGGTTATAAATGGGAGCAGAATGTAGAGATGGGAATATTTTACAATCACTAGCCTGTGTTCAAATCTTGGACCTTCTGTTCACATATAGCCATGTAACCTTGGATGTGGTGATTGACTTCTCCCAACCTCTTACCTTCTTGAGGGAGGTGGTGGGAAATGAACCAGTGATTCTCAAACTTATTTGATCAATTACTCTCTTTTTTAGAAAAAATAATAAAACACAAACACAATTTTTTTCTCTTCAAAGTTTTCCTTCTTTAAGCAAACAAACATAAAATATCCCCACTTGCATCTGAGACCACTACTGCCCACCACCACCATCATTACAGCACCTTCAAGGGAAAGGTCTTGTCCACCTTGGGAAACCCGAACTATAGATTCTCTCTAACATGTCAAATCAGTAATGTGTGCAATGTACTTAGAATGAGATATGACAAGAGCCAGAGAACAGTGAATACTTCATGTCCATTGTTACCTTTCCTCTGGCAGGTCCAGGTAGGTTCCACCTTTTCTGCATGACTGCAGAACTAATTGCAGAGTTCTTGCAGGAAGAATTTGCTTCGGGTAGCTCTGAGGTCCTCAGGCTCCCCCCGCCCCCAAATGGAGTAAGATACTCAGGCAAGTCTGATCACACAGAAATGAAAAAACTCTGCAAAACTAAAGGACCAGCACACCAGCCAAACCAGTTATACACCTGGCCTGGAGATGAATGACTTTGAAAATGTGCATTTTCCTGGATAGAGCTCTAATTGGTCAATTTTAGGTCTTCTGGTTTTATATCCTCTTTGTGGTTTTGGAAGTGCCTAAGTGGGGGTATAGGGAATCTTGTGATGAAATTATTTCACCATACTGTGATCCAGCTGGAAAATGGAATTTTCTTCCTTGCTCAGTCTAACTATAAAGGATATTTGACTGCACTGAATGTGTTTGAGTACCTGTGCAAAAGGGCAAACAGAGGTGAAAGTGGATAAAGAGCAGGTGAGAGCAGGATGTAAAGTTCTGGATCAGTATGCCAGAAGCCTGCTCTTTTACTTGGTGGGGAATAGGCTTCAGGCTATTCCTACATCATTGCATATATATATATATAATATATATATATATATTTCAGAGTTAGTTGATATATATGAATCTTAGTATTCTAGTCTATAAAATAGAGGGAAGTCCTTTGTTTTCTCAGCTAATTGTGGGCATGTGATAGGTTGACTTATATCAAGTAGTACTGAAAATAAAATAATAATAATAATGAGAGATTAAGGACTTATTTAGGCACTGCTCTTTATATGTCATGTTGTGTTCAGGGATGGCTCCCAGTGAATATTGGGAAACCATATATATGCTGTATTTCACAGAGTACTCATTCACTCTTCTCCTTACCACCTACATGGCAACCATTAGTTTGTTTTACATCTGTGCAATTTTTGTCATTTTACTGGTGTTATATAAATAGAATGACAGAGCATTGCCTTTGTAATATTGTCCCTTTGACATTCAGCTTAATCCATTCAAGTTGTTTGAATTCAGTATAGTGTATGCATTGCTTAATGGTGAAAACTGAGATGTCACAGGATTCTACTACTGTGTAAACATCAGGGTGTACTTAAACCTAGCTAGTACAACTTGCTGCACACCTAGGATACATAGTACAGGCTCTCAGTACCCTGTCATATATACAACTGCCATTGACTAATATGTTGTAAGTAATGAAATTTTATTTGTTACTACCTAGGATTATTTCATAGCATATCTGTATGACAGTTTAACCTTTGAAGAGTATCTGGGTTATACTCAGACCTATTATAAATAAAACTGCTGTAAACATTTATATACACTTAAGTCTTCATTTCTTTATAATAAATAACCCAAGATTTCATTTGTTAAGATATATGATAAATGAATACTTGGGGTATCTTGGGGGGGTTGATTTTTTTTACTTTATATGACTTTGTCATGCTGTGTTCAGGGATGACTCCCACTGATGCTTGGGAAACCATTCATGGTACCAGGGATTGAACTAGGCTTGGCAGCATGCAAGACAAGCACCTTTTCCACTGTACTATCTCTCCAGTTCCTGATGTTTGGTTTAAAAAAAATGTTTGATTTATAAAAAAAAAATCTCTTTCTGGGACATTGGCGGTGAGAAAGTTGCACTGGTAAAGGGCAGTGCACAGTCTGTGACTGAAACCCAACTATGAACATTTCTGTAACCACAGTGCTTAAATAAAGAAATTATTATAATTTTAAAAGAGGAAAAAATCTCTTTCCAAGAATAACTGTACCATTTTATATTTCACATGAGTCATTCTGCTCCATGTCTTCACCTGCATTTGGTGTTATTTTAGACCTCTAATTGCTATACATGATGCCATATCAGTCTTATATCTGCATTTCCCTTATTGCTAGTGATGCCTCAACATCTTTTCTTGTGATTATTTCCTATTTGTATATCCCCTTTGGGGAAATATCTATACTTATGTTCATTTTCTAAACAGACTTTTTGGTATTTGGTTTGTTTGTATTTTTTGTTTTGCATGTTTTTAAAATAAAAATACTATTAGGGGCCTGGCGTGTTAGTCTAGTAGGGTGATTTTTCACTTTGCGTATGGAAGACCTGAATTTCATCTCCCAAGCACCTCTGGGAATTATCTCTGGGCAGAGAGCTAGAAGTCTTGAGCACAGTTGGGTGTGGCTTCAAATAAATAAATAAATAAGTTCTATTTTATCGAGACAAGTTTAGTTTTAAGGCAAGTTTAGTTCTATTTTATCGAGACAAGTTTAGTTTTAAGGCACCCCGCTAAAATGCACCGGAACATAGTCACCACCCCAATACTAATATTTTTCCTCCAACTTCCCATGGACTCTTTCAGCCATCTTTTACTGTTCCTTTTGGTAACTTCATTTCTGGGGTCAGATTCCAATGGTTGGTTTGTTGCTGTAATTTGTTTCTGTCTTTTCTCTTGTTTGTTTTTTCAATGTGGGAGTTTTGATAGTCCATTATTTATAAATGCTGGCCTGAGCTCTTTGTCAAATGCATGTTTGCTTGATAAATATTCACAACAGCCTATGAAGAGGACAGTAAGATTGTCCCTATTACCAGGTGAGGCAGTTGAGAGTTTGGCACCTACCCTGGCACTTAGTGACAGTGTATTGAAGACTGCAGGGAGCTTTAGAAATGTCAAGCCAAAGGCAACTCAAAATTTGTTGCTGCATGTTATGGGCTGCTAGAGATGAGGCTGGGAAGAGGAAATTTGAGGAGACAGTGAGTAGAGGGACTTAATATCAGGCTTTCATCTCCATTGGCTGAGAAGCTGAGACATAAGCATATGAATAGAAATCCCAGTAAGCTTGATCAAATGGTCCCTCCCTTTTATCAGTATCTTTTCTCTCCCTGGACTATAGTTGTGGCAAATTGTTGGCCAATTTCTACCACAGGAATTTGTTTTAAGGGAAAGGATTTCTCCCAAGCTTACTCTTTCCAGTTTGGAGGCTGCCTGCTCTCCTGGGAAGCACAAGGCCAGAAGTCTGATGCCAGGTGCCATCCCAGCCTGGCAGTGATGAGCGTGGGAAATGTGCTCTTTAGTTCTTTACTTTTCCATCCTCACATAGCATTAATAGCTCACTGGCATGGAGGCTGTGTGGATTAAATAGGGGTGCTGAGTTTAAGAAGACTATTAGAATACCCATCACCCAGAACTGAACCTCCTCAAGTGTCTCTTTCACAAGTCTCAGTTGTCAGAGGTGGAGGGTTGCTCCAGGGTTCTCATTTCACCAAGATTTTGGCCTGGCCTGGACTGGCCCAACCTAAACATCTTCCCATGTGCAGAGAGCATGCTAGAGAGTGAGGACTCTATCTGAGAGCACACCTAAGGACTTATGCCATCTCCACAGAGACTTGAGGTAGGGGTGCTTGCAGCCTCTGCTATACTACATTAAACATTTACCCCATCAACTCATTCCACCCTACCAATACTTTCCAAAAGGGGTACAGTAACTGCTGTTCCCTTGAGAACCCAGTTCCCAGTACCCACACAGTGAAGACATACAGTTTCCACAAAGCCAGCCTAATCTTTGCTCCTGCAGTATACTTTGAACCCTTTTTTCCTTTTTGGTCCTGTTAGTCTCAGTGCTCTTTTGTCACTCATGACCCTGTTTCCTTAACCTGGCAATGGGCTGCAGTCCACAGCCTTAGAAAAGCCTATGTCCTCAAGTTCTAGTTTATAGGTCAGGGTTGATGATGGGGATGATGTCACAGGGCTGGCCTGTGGCCTGGGACCCAAAAGATGCCCAGACTTACTGGTTTCCTTGTTTGCCCTTCTTGGCAAACCAGAGCCCCTGAGAGACCATGTCCCAGGCTGGCACACAGGCCTGGCTCTTCCCAGCTCTTCTCCTTCTGTGACCCAGACTTGCCCCCAGAAGGGTCTGATCACTCTCTTCTTGGGCTGCAGCCTTCAAGTCACCAGCTCCCCTCAAAACCAACCTCTGCTTGGGAGGTGAGGTTATGCCCTGTCTTACTGTCACTTCCTTCCTCTGAGATTCTGTGTAAGGATTGTTCGCCTAATCAGGATGGAGACGCCGCTCATTACTAGCTGGTGAGGCAACGGCTCTGTGTGCTTGGCCCGAGACAGACTGTCTGGGAGCTCCGCCAGCCTCCTGAAGCCCTGGACACTGGGGCAGTGGCCGCAGAATGGCGCCTGCCCGCCAAGTGTGTTTGCCTCCTGCCCAGGGGACACAAGCGGACAATTCCTCCACTGGGACTACAACAGCCACTGTTGCCAAACCTCTACTGTGCTCATAGGGGGCATTTATTCTGTCGCTCAGCACTGCACCTACTCAGAGCATCTGAGTAACATCTGTAACAACAGCTGGTATATACTGAGCACTCACTACACACAAGGCCCTAAACTGGTACTTCGACTGCCATGTGCTGTGCAGTACTTAGAGCAAATGGACTAGATGGACCTAATTGTCCCCATTGTGCAGAAGTAGAAATTGAGGCACACGAGCCAGAGAAATAGTCCAGAAAACAGGATTCTTGCCTTGCACAGGCTGACCCTGGTTCTATCCCCAGCACTAGTGTCTTCCAAACTCCACTAGGAATCATCTGAGCACAGAGCCAGGAGTAAGCCCTCAGCACCATTGGGTGTAGCCCCAAAACCAGAAAAAGAAAGCAAATGAGGTATAAGAATGGGTAACTTAGAAGAACCATAGTAGGTTGTCCTTTAGCCTGTCCCCACTGATGCCTTGTCTCCCTGTGACCTCATGTTTCCCTTTCCTTCTGGCTTCCAGCCCTTGCTTTACTCTCAGATGGGCAACTGAGTTCCTGAAGAGGCTGGTTCAGAAACCCTCGTTAGTGGCACCTTAACTACTGTCTACAGTATAGATTTGTAATAATACTGAGTCCTAACAGTTGCTTGTAACTTCAGAAATAATTGCTGATAGTGCCTCCTTTGTTTTAATTCTAGCTCCATTTCCAAGTTATAGAAGTCTAACTAAGTGGGCATTTTATTTATTTATATGTGTATGTATGTATGTATTTATTTATTAGTTGAAAAAGTTGGGTTTCTGGACATGGGGAAGGCCCAGGATTTTCACCAAGAAGTTTGTGTCCGGCTGAAATCAATCTGTTTGAGCTCAAGGCTGATGACTCAGTCCTGAGGGGATTTGATTTGCACAAAGATGGGTTTGGGCTTGTGTTCTCCAAAGCCTGTGGGTCTGATACACTCTACTTAACATGTAGATGATGAGCTGCCAGCCTGGTTGTGTCCACAGCAGACCCCCCTATGCTACTGTTAACAGCTAGGATTCAGCTACTGGCCTTAGTACTAAAAGGTACACTCTAATAGCAAAACTGTTTGGGGTACAAGGTGGGGAGACATTTTTCTTCATAAGGATAGAATCTCTGTGGTAACTGAAGGAATGAGATTGTTGCTTCTGAATTACTGTTGCATGGAGTCTTTCTACCATGCTGAAGATAATGTGGGGGTTCTGGGGGAAACCTACAGTCTGACCTGACAATGGACTGTGCTCCCTCTGAGCTAAGCCCAGGAAAGGTGTCCTGCCAAGCCAGTTCCCCAGTAAGGTGTTGCTCTAGGCCAGTGTTTCTCACATAGTGGGCACACTCCAAGGGGGGGGGGCATGAGGCTCCATAAAGGGAGGTGTATTTGACCTGGGCAAACACTGTCATCACAAGCTGTATATCTCTGGAGCTGAGAGTTGCTGTGTCCTGCTTCAAATCTAGCTTCGAAAAGTGATGCATTACAAAATGTGCTTACTGTAGCCATTAACCCAGACATTACCTCTGATTAAAAAATCAGCTCAAATTACTTGATATATTTTTGTGTTGCAGGTTAAAGTTTTTTTAAATAAATATACAATTTTACAGTTGCACGGGGGGGGGAGGGGAAGGCGAAAAAATGTTTTCTTCTTCCTAGGGGGGCATGACAGAAAATAATTGAGAAGCACTGCTCTAGGCTCAACAGTCTTGCAGCTTCAGGACACCCCTTTCTTATCTGGCCTGCTTCCAAGTTGCTTTGGCTTTTGATTTACTTTTGCTCCCAGTCTCTGGTAGGTTACTGGAGAATGACTGTCTATTGATGGAAGGAAGAGATTTTTGAGGTCCTTTACTGAGAAACTATCAGTGGACAAACTTTTCTAAATGCTTCTGATGATGTCTTTACTTGCTGAGTCCTCACAACCAGTTTTGTAGCACATAGTTATTACCAGCAGCCCTGATTTGCAGGTGGGGAAACTGAGACCCATAGAACCATTAATCCATTTTCCTGAGCTCACCCAGCCCAAAATAACAGAGCTAAGGGATTCCTTCCTGGGCAGCTTGGCACCACAGCTAAGTTCTGAGCAACTATGAGTCTACAACAATCAGTGAAGTAGGAGGGCTCTGAACAATATATTCTGTCATGAGCAGATTTTGGTTCCTTCCTTCCTTTTGTCTTTTCCTCATTCCTTTCCCCCTTTTTCATCCCTTCCATTCTTCCCTCCGTCCTTCCTTCCTTTCTTACTTTCCTTCCTTCTTCCTTCTTGCAGGCAAGGAAACTTTGAACTTGTCCCTGGGGTATAATTCAGGCCACCATCATTTTTGAGTTGACTGAGTCTTCACAACCATCCTGTGGTTGACTTTCAGCCCTTTACAGGGTGCTTTGTCTTCTCGTGATCAACTTGTAAAGGGAGAAACCACATCCGAAGCTAGTAATTGGCTCTTTTCCCTATATTCTTTTGTTCTCTCCCCATCCCTACCCCCTAAACCCACTAAATATCCACTCCAGTGAAATTTTAAACAGTTTGGCTTAAAAGTCTGCTGAAAATTCATCCTTTCTTTTGTTTTTCCTTTTACCTCCTGTTCGTTTCATCTATCTACCCAAACCCTGATGCTGTCTTATTGTCGATCATCTGTGCTCTTCTGTATTTGGAAGTTCATTTGGAAAATCATGTCCACAAGGCAGAAATGCTCCACTTCACTCTGGACACAAAGGGGCCCTTTGAAGGCACAGAGTGTTTGGGATTAAGTAAGCAAACAAGTGTGTCTATTGAGTAGAAGCATGTAGGAGGGTAGAAAGAGAAAGAAAACTGCCTCCTCAAATGTACCTCAGTTTATTTAGATGAGGGAAGGTTACTTGTGTTTATTCTGTGCTCAGGACCCCGAGTTCCAAAGGAATGCTCCTGTGATTTGCAGAGATGGAAGAAAGATATAGTGGAGAGATACAGAATCTTGCTAAATTCCATATTCCACCAAAATGTGTTTGAAGTGTCAGGTGAAATGTGAGCTGAGGTCTATCTTGGGCTCGAAGAGCAGGTCTGATTTCCTAGTTACTGAGAACTAGCTCTCCTGGAATCTTCCAGGAGTGCCTTATCATTCTCATGTTTTCTCGGAGCAGAAAATTTCTATCCAGAAAAATCTGTAGCTTCCTAGTCTAGCATCACATCTTGTTTCTAATCCCTCTCTCTCATTGAGATCTCCTAGAACAGAACTGGAGGAAAGGCTTGAGAAAGTAATGGGGATGATTTCAGAAAGCACTGTGAAGCCTGGGGGAGAGTAGAGAAAGGAGGAAGCCCATGAAAGGGATAACTGTTGTGGAGAACAGGAGTTCTGCCTCAGGCCCCTCTGAGATGGGACATATCTCGGGGATGTCCCATGCATAGAGCATGTGTATATCCACAGGTTTCCTCACTGAAGATCATTTCAAGAAGGAGGAGCACTCCAGCACCCCCTATAGGCCCTGTTTAGTGACCCAATATTCTTCTCAGACAAAAAAATAACCAGGCAGGCCACCATCTGTGGTGACCTCTATACCAGGCCAAAGGGACTGTCAAGATGTCCACAGTTCTGTTAAAGCAACCAAATGCTCTGGTAATATTAAGAATCAGACAAAAGAAGAACAATGGATTATATTTACTGCCAACCTCTACCATGTGGGCATGTACCCATCAATCTTCAATTTATATGTGTGAATATTTGTGTGTGCATGCCCGTGTGTGTTACTGGGAATCAAATCCAGGACTTCAAATGTGCAGATAATATACTGCCTCTATATCCCTGTCTTATACTGGCCAATCATTTTGATCTTCTCCAAATTTTGAGTTTGAACTGCTGTTATGATCTACATTTCCTTGGAGCCTAAATAGCTAGGCTCAAATTTCACCTCTTTTCCTGAGTTATCATGGAATTTGAATGTATGCTCAACCTCTCAGAGCCTCAGTTTCCATACCTATTACACATTAGAAGGAACGATATTACTCGCTTTATAGATCAAAATAATTAATACATGTAAAAGCCCAAGAACTGCATCTGGTATCTCCAATAGGCACTCAAAAACCATAGGGTGTTTTCATTCCACTGATGAGGGGACTAGTCCGAGTTCAAAGGATCAATCAAAATCTAAAGCTTGTGCGGACACCAAGTTGTTAGATGCATAACCTTGACTAAGGCTTACTAGAGCAAAAATTACCCCTTCTCTCCAATGACTCATGCTTACAAGTTATTAAGGTGTGAGAGAGCAGCTTTTAGACTGTGAAGTGCTCCACAGAGGTTTTGTTTTTCTGTTCTTTCATAGCCCTTTGAACAGCAGTCTTACTCTCTTATGAGCTCCATCCGGTCACTGAATTCTGCAGCCATACCCATGAAGTTGTCAGTGGGCATGGCACATGGCTGGACATTAACTAAATGGATAAGTTCCCAAAGGCCCAATGGCAGACTCTCTAATATCCCCCATCAGAGCTCTCATGTTGGAATCTCAGGTCAGTTGATGAGTCTTCCTCTTTCCCTAAGAGCACTCTAATGCTCCCTCCCACAATCTCCTTCTACTCCATAATCTTTGTTACCTGCTGCTTCCATCCTCATCTTCATCCTTGAGCATTTCTCCTTCAGGTCTTCTTCACTAGCATTCCTGAACTGCCTTTCCAGCTTTAGGGCTACCCTACCAGTTACCCACTTCTCTCAACTGGATATCAATAGTCACTATCCATACAGTATGTGAGGGTGAAATCCCACTCTGACCAGAAGCTTCTCCCTAGTGAACCTAATCCATCATGTATTCATCTGCTTTTCCTGGTGATGCTACACATCATATATTTATTGTCTACTGAGAACTGTTTATTGGCATTAGTGATACCTGCTCATGTCTACAAGCTCTATCTGTCAAGTGTCCCTGGACAAATGTTCTCTGTCCTTTTAGTGGCAGCGTAGAGGACACACTGACCTAAGGGAACCCTCTATCTACTTTCTCTCTCCACCATGTGGGCTCAGGATAGTCTTTATGGAGATGACATTGGAGTGCTGCTGTTAACTCAAAGTCCATCTGGTTGCAAAGAAAAACAGTCTGCTCAAGCCAGATCAGAGGAAAACAAGAGAGGATGAAAAATGGAGGATGACTAGGGAACCAATTGAAAGCAAAGAACAGGAACTTCTTTCTGGAAAGTGACACAGCTCCAGGGTGTGTCTGCCCTGCCCTGTTACACTCACTTCCAGCTCTGAGCCAACTAGAATACCCCTCACACTACAGTCCCCTGACCTCTTCATTTAAGTATTAATATTTGCAAACCTCTGAGCAACCCATCCTGGGCCTCAGGGAGGCATTCTTACTCCAAGGAGGTTAGTGGACAAAAGTACCTCTGCTCAAGCAAGGTTGAGAGGCAACACTCCATCTGCATAACATTCCCCCACCTTTCATAAAAAGATTCAAAGTTTGGGGCTAGAGCAGTGACACAGGAAGTATGGCATTTGCCTTGCATGTACTAAGCTAGGACAGACTACGGTTCAATCCCCCAGGTCCCATATGGTCTCCCAAGCCAGGAGCGATTTCTGAGCTCATAGCCAGGAGTAACCCCAAGCATCAGAGGGTATGACCCAACCCCCCCCCAAAATTCATAGATCAGTTAGATTACAAAAGTATAGAATTTCAGGGTTATTGCTGAACATCTCTGTATGGTTATCAGATTCACTCACCAATTATCACCAAAATAGCCCCTATACCCAGTCATTTTTCCAATTCTCTCTATTAAACAACATGAAATTAGTTGCATTGTGTGGGGTCAGTTTGCTACTTTATATTTTATATAATCACGAAACCATCAATAATAGCTTTGAACTTCCTGTTTTCACATAGTATAGTCATCTCAAACTCAATTTTGTCCCCCCCCACCAAAAATGATTTCTTTTAATAGCAGAGTAGTATTCCATTGATTACATATGCCAGAGCTTCCTTATCAAGTCATTGGTGGATAGGCATTTAGATTAGCTGAATGATTTGGGGATTGCTACTAATATTGGTATGAACTTGAGAGGAAATATCCTTTTTAATCAGTGTTTTCCTGTCCTTCAGATAAATGCTTAGAAGAGATATTGTTGGAATGTATAGTATTTTTCTTTATTCATTAATTTTTGGGCTCATAATGCTCAGAACTTACTCCTGGCTCTACTCTGAGATCACTCTTGGTGGTGCTCAGGATAATATATATATGCATATATATATGCAATGCTGGAGACCAAACTCAAAGTAGTGTGCAACACCATGTGCAAGGTAAGCATTTTACCCACTGTGCTATTTCTCTGACCCAGTATTTTAAATTTTTTAATGGATCTCAAAACTGCAAACTACAAAAGGCTGCACCAATTTACATTTCTACCTTTCTTTTTTATTAATTATTTTATTTAAATGCAATATTTACAAAATTGTTCATAATTATATTTCAGTCGAACAATATATATGTATATATATAATATATATATCACCTTTCACCAGTGCACATTTCCTGTCACCAATGTCCCAAATTTTTTTTTTTTTGGTTTTTGGGTCACACCCGGAAGTGCTCAGGGGTTACTGCTGGCTCTATGCTCAGAAATTGCTCCTGGCAGACACGGGGGACCATATGGGGCACCGAGATTCGAACCGATGACCTTTTTGCATGAAAAGCAAACGCCTAACCTCCATGCTATTTCCCGGGCCCCCAATGTCCCAAATTTTCCATCCCCTCCCCACCTGCCTTTGGGCAGACATTTCTTTCTTTCTTTCTTTTCTTTCTTTCTTTCTTCTTTCTTTCTTCCTTTGTTCCTTCCTTCCTTCCTTTCTTTCTTTCTTCTTTTCTTTCCTTTTCTTCCTCACCTAAACTATTATTTCCATTCTCATTATTATAGGCCATTCTCTACCTGTAAAGGTGATATCTTCTTGTTGATTTGATTTATATTTACTTAATAGTAAGTGATGTTGAGCACTTTTTCATGTGTCCATGGACTATCCATAGGTCTGAAGTGTCCATACTGGTAATTTTGCTCTTATTTTTTTTTTGTTACTGCTTATTTTTTTTTGGAGGGGGGCACACCTGGTGATGCTCAGAGGTTACTCCTGGCTATGCTCTCAGAAATTGTTCCTGGCTTGGGGAACCATATGGGACGCCAGGGGATCAATCCTTGGTCTGCCCTAGGTCAGCGCATGCAAGGCAAATGTCCTACTGCTTGTGCCATTGCTCCAGCCCCAAGGTGCTGCTTTTTTGTTGTGAAGTTTCTTCAACAGTTTTCTGGGGGAATATACTTAGTTTATGTAGTTACTGCAGCAAATAGCCAAGTTGATAGCTTCAAACCACAGAGATTTGTCCT
>PVKC010031555.1:0-14499 GCA_004027635.1 Crocidura indochinensis | reverse complement strand
CCTGAGTAAGTTTCAATACTTTAGTCCACACATTAAGTGAAGTTCCAATTCAACAGACTGTACATAAATTAACAGAATTTACAATGAATCCTCCAAATATAACTCAAATCTAATCATAGAAATACTTATCTACTAACACCAGTTGTTGAATTACCCTAGAAGATTAAAAAAATTGTGAAAATGGGCCTGGAGAGATAGCTTGCAAGCAGCCGATCCAGGACCAAAGGTGGTTGGTTCGAATCCCGGTGTCCCATATGGTTCCCCGTGCCTGCCATGAGCTATTTCTGAGCAGACAGCCAGATTATTGGTATGATATATACTAAAGTCAAGTATAGTATGAGGTACCTACATATAGCTGTCAGAGTGTGATTAAATTAGAGACACTTTGGGATGGGCAAATAGGACTTAAGAGAAGCCACACAATGTAATATAAAATCTGGCTAGATTCTTGATCTAGAAAATAAAAAAAAAGGGTAGTTTTCTCTTAAAACTCATTTGATAAATGCTTGCCTTTTGGTTTTAGATGAAAAAATATGAAATAAGATAAAAAGGCAGAAAAATATGCTATCACCTTTTACTGTGGCAATGCATGATAAAGTTAAAAGAATAAAATGAGAAATTTTAAAAAGAACTAAATAGTATTCAAAATTCTGGTCATCAATGCAGAATCTAGGTTGAAATACAAAGAGAAGAGAAGCTAATACAAAGTCTTAGATGGGATTTGCATTCACCTCCTAGTAAAGTTACTAAACCCAGAAAAAAAGTACAAGAGACAGAACAGTTATCACACATTATTTTATATTGACAGATATTTTTAAGATACTCAATATAAAAATATATCATATAGTGAAGTTCCTAAAATTACATAAAACCAATTTTTTTTTGGTTTTTGGGTCACATCCAGCAGTGCTCAGGGGTTACTCCTTGGTTCCATGCTCAGAAATTGCTCCTAGCAGGCACGGGGGACCATATGGGGCACCGGGATTTGAACCGATGACCTTCTGCATGAAAGGCAAACGCCTTACCTCCATGCTATCTCCCGGGCCCCACATAAAACCAATTTAATGTATCACTTTTTAAGGGTACAAAACTGATTTACCTTTATATATAAATTTAACTTTGCATTTACTCTCTAGCATAAATCAAACAAGATAGTTCTATGATTTTTGTTCTATCATGCTCCTAGGGCAATGTAGTTGATAAAAAAATCAATACCTAGATGATAACAGTTTTATATTATATCACTTTCTATCTAGAGTTTTCATAGTTGTGACTAGGATGTGCCTTGAGGTGTTTTTATTTGGGTCTGTTTTAGCTGGTACTTTTTAAGCATCCAGGATCAGGGTACATGCACTCTTCCTCTCTAAGAACTTCTTACAATGATGTTTTTAACTATTGCTTTTTGTATACGGTTCCTTTTTTACTGGATCTCTGGGACCTCAACGATTCTTATGTTGTTTCTGTAGAATTTATCCCAAAGTTCTAGTGCCATCAATTTATTTTTAAGGTTTTTTTCCATCTTCTGTTTGTTTTAAGACTATAACATTTGCTTTTTTCTGGAGGTATTTTTCAGCCTATCTTTGAGCTCAATGAATCTAATCTCAGCAGCTATAACTCTGCTACTGAGACCTTCCAGTGATTTTTTTCCATTTCGTCTACAAAGTTTTTCAGTTCTGCCACTCCTCTTTGAAGTTTCTCATTTCTATTCTCATAGCCACATCAGTTTCATTGGCATTCTTTCCTATGGTTTCTTTGAGTCCTTATCAGAGAGGCTATATTAGGTATCTGGCACTAGTTGGTCTTCATAACTACCATCTTCATGCACTAAGCATTACTTTACCAGTGTGATCTTTGGATCATGGTAGAGTGAGTGTGTGTGTGTGTGTGTGTGTGTGTGTGTGTGTGTGTGTGTGTGTGTGTGTTATGCTGGGCTCATTGATTAGAATAGATTGGCAGCTGTAGAGTGAGGTAGAGCAACTATGCTTTGCTGAGACAAATTGACCTGGGTAAAATGGCTCTTTCAAGTTACAAAGTTGGTCCTGCTGAATTTCTGTATGTTTACAGAAATGTTTATGGGGAAGCTGTGTGATTGGGCAGTGTACAGTTATGGTAGCTAAAAGACTCCATATCTTGTATGTGATTCTCTTTCCCTCAGGGCTTACTAACCTAGGGTAATAATGGCTCTTCTGAGGTATAAAGAGGACCCTTCTGCCAGTCAGTCTTCTGTCTATTTTGGGAGGATTGTGTCTCATACTATAACTTCAGAATTTTACATTATTTTTCTAAAGATAATTATCTTAAGTGCATTTATGGACCACATCCAGTAATGGTCAGGAATTACTCCTGACTTTGCTCTCATGAATTACTTGTGTGGTGCTAAAATGACCACATGGTATAGATAATAGAATTCATTTCAGCCCGTGCAAGGACAATGTTCTACCTGCTGTACTATCACTCTGACCCTTAATCATCTTATCTTAATTAGGAAGCTTTTGTATTATTCCCTTTTTGATAAATCATAAAGCTTATTTACAAAATTCTTATCAACTACCATGAACTTTTTCCAATGTTTTCATTAAGTGATTTTACATAACCTTTTTGAAGGATAGTAGCTTTTAACTACTTGGCCTACTTTGATTTCCTCTGCTGAACATTTTGATACTTCATCTTCCTTGGTTAAGTTTCAAAATGCAGTCTCTCTCCTGCTGATCATTAAGGAAGCAGTGTTAACTACCTTAGCATATCATAGAAATTGGATGTGAAAATGCCTAACCATTTTTAGTAAGTCTTCTCTTTTCTGCAACACAGACATATAAATATGAATGTGTTATGTATGAATTTTGTTGTTTCAGTTTTGTACAACAAATATTAGAGATGAAAAGAAATGTAGAAAATTGTGATGAACTACACTAATTTCCATTTATGATCTCTAGGTAGTCATTCACCCAAAAATATTAGTTGCATTGACTTTACTTTCTTTAAAGCATGAAGTAAAATGGCTTATGTAGAAGCCACTGAACTGCAAATATTCTAACACCTAAATCATAAAATAAAGGAGCAGAATAGGAGATAAAAGTTAATGTGCATTGTAAAATAAAAACCCATGGGTTGTAAGATCATCCCAAGCACTGTATTTCTAAACTCCATATATCTGGGACTGAAGAAGCAAAATAGTGGCAAAGAAATAATCAAGTCAATCAGAAATGGAGGTTCATGGCAGTCATGGCCTTTTGTCTCATGCTCTCTGCCTGAGCCCCCCAAGCCAGAACTCCTCCTTCTTTATTAAAACCAATTTCTAATACTAGGAGGGGGATGGCCGAGTAATCCAGGTCAGCTTTTACATATCAAAAGAGAAATTTATGAGAAAGAGGAAAACGGGGAACAATTTTGTTTGGGGTTGATAACTGGGTGACATCTTACAGTACATAATATTTTATCTTTTAAAAAATATTTTAAAATCTCATAAAAACATGAATTGCACATAAATTTAAAAGTATGGGAGAAATAAGAGATGTGTGGGCATGGGAATAATTTAAATTATTACTAGGAAAATACTTTTAAAGAGATTTTAATATGTGTAAGTTTCCCACAAAAGTAGTCAAAAAGTTAAAAAAAAGTAATAAACCAAACTTCAACCACATTTTCTTAAGTTTTATTTCCAAAATGTTACTGACAAATACTTCAACAGCTAAACCAACAATTAAACAATAAATCTTGAACCATTGAGAGCTTTAGTGAGAATCAGCATGTGATTATATTTATTCTGTAGGTCATTGAGATGCTTATAATGTAGAAGTAAACAAGAACATCTCAAATAGATAAAAAGCATAAATGCACAAAATACACAGGCCCCAAGGACACCTTTCTACAATAAACCTCATAAACCATTCTGCAGGTAGAAAAGCGGAGGTAATAAACATTACAGAGACAAGGATATGATTTGAATTTTCTGGTGTTATGCTATATAAACCAATAAAGAAGCTTAATCAGTACAACAAAAGCCCAAGGTTAATAGTGACACCCACATTTGTGCAGCAGTACCATGAAAACATGATGACTTTCGATGAGGCAGTATGCTGACTGCTCTGCACCTAAAGATGTTCAACAGAACCTAGAAGAAAAATAATCAAATAAAAAATCTGAGGACTCTGCCCATTTGTGGCTTATTTGATTTTTACCCCATTTTATTGCTTTTCTTTTCTTCAAGCAGAACCATATAACTTGAACCATCTAGTTCCACCTCTCAAATTGAGGGAGAAATAATGGAGGGTACCACTTATACTAGCAGCCCGGGGGTTAAGGGTGGGGGATATGGGATGCAAGCTGAGAATGGGAGAGGAAGGAAGACAACTTTGGCGATAGGAATTCCTCTGATATAATGTAAATATGTACCTAAAATATTACTGTGAAGGATATGTAATCCACTTCGGTCAAAATAAAAATTATTAAAAAGTTCTGCCCAAAAGAGAGAAAAAAAACTTAAGACACATATTTTTTTAAAACTGTAATGAAATAAGCTTTGGCCATAATAAAAATTAAAAAAAAGAAAGAAAGAAAAAAAAAGCTTTAAGGGGAAAATTTTAAGAGGATAAAATCATCTAACAGCAAAAAAGGGGACCAGCACTAAGCATCCAGGCACTAGCATTGAGAGTAGACTTCATAGTATATTTTAAAGGAGCCCTTACTGGAACTCAAAGTGTCTGGTATCTGAGTCTTCAAGAGAAATAGAAGTTTTCAGCTCCCAAGTGATTGCCTCAAATGTAGAACTTCTCCAGTAAAACTCACAACTTGAAAAATCAATCTCTATAGAAAGATAATTCATTCCTTGCCTAAATCTCAACTTTCAGGGAGGAATTGTTCAGACATTTTTAAAGTGGAAAGTGAAAGCAACTCTGTAATTGATGCACTAATTATAGTTTCTTTAAAAGAAAAAGGAATGTCTAGGATTTCGATTACTACCACAAAAATATGGTCTAGATGAACAAATACATAAAGTCCCTATTTTGAGACTAAGAATTTTTTCTTTATAATGTGTATAGACCATATAACTGATGCTAAGATAGTTGTGCATATGTATGTGAAGCAAAGCAGAGATAGAGATATAAATAGAAGTAAAAAAAAATTGGGAGAATAAGAGATTGACATTAGAAGAAGTACTTAGTCCTGTATTTGTATACTCTGCCCAAGATCTTATCATGTCCTTTACATTTGGAATATCAGGAATCAAAGAGTACAGCCCAGGGTAAGCTCTGTTAATAGAGGTCTGTACTGGCCCTAGATATTAATAAATTAATATTAATAAAAATAGTCTACCACATAAGCAAGAAAAGACAGAACAAAACCATTGCTTTTACACAAAATCTCATCTTTCAATGTAATTTTAAAAGTTCCTACAACAAAGTGGTTCCTTGACCTACTAAAACAAGTAACATGCTGTTGAGTAAGAAAAGGTCCTAATCTCTTTCATCTCAGCAGAAATGCCAACACACAGAATTCTGAAAAAAAAAAAAAAAAGCAGAAAACAGGAATGATTATCAAAGGGGTATCCCCGGGGCTAGCAAAATGTAAAAAATATTTTAAGTAATACTTACCCTTCCCAAGGTATAAATGGATAGGTGAATTTGGGCTGAAATAAAGAACACAGATATGTCCATGAAAGAAGGTACTTGCCTTTGTCTTGCAGTAATCTCATGCTAACCCAGCAGGCAGATGGGTCTTTCATTCACCTACTAATTTTTGCACATAAACAGACGTCTTTCACTCTCAGCCATTAATTATTGCACATAGAGGTGATCTTCCTTCCTACCCACCCCTACATGTGTCCTATATATTATTTCCTGACATATTGAATGTTTTGTTAGCATATTAATATTGTATCCCTATGTGTTATTTTTAATAATTACTTGGTATGATTTTAGGGGGAAACCTATTTGAAGGACAATTTTAGGTGCTCTAATAACTCAAGTTGATTTCATTCAATTTTTTTATCAAACCCCATTTTTAAATAACAACCTGCTTCCAGACTCTTTTGAGATAAGCTGTCTAAGGAAAATTGCCTTGGTTTATTTAAGCTAATAAACACAAAGCAAAAGACAGGAGTGATGTCTGATTAAAGTGAATAGCTTTGTTCCTAAGTTTTCTCTTACTGGCAGACGTTGTTTTGTTATTGTTGTTGTTGTTATTGTTTGCTTTTGGGGGCACACCTAGTAGTGCTCCAGGGTTACTTCTCGATCTATACTCAATGGTATGCCAAGGAATAAACCTAGGTTGCATGCATGCAAGGCAAATGCCCTATCAGCTGTGCCATCTCTCTGACCCCAACCAGCGGGCTTTCGGTTGAGAGGGTATAATAGTACCTCTCTTCTGAGATGGACTCGCACTAATGTGGTTTACAGCTATCTTAAATGAGAATCGGAAATCTTTGCCTTTTATGAAAAAGTATGCCCTTGTGAAGATATCACAAATCTTAACAAATATATTATTCTTTTATTACCTTAAGCAAACTTTGATGTGCTTGTACTAGTGACTTTTGAACTCTACCCCTTAACTTGTCCATATCATATCTCTTCCATTTTTTATTAGTTCCTTCTTTCATGTCTCTTAATTGTACATATAAAATGTAAGGAACTTAATGTGTTCTGCCAAAAAATTCAGTGTTACAAATGCTAAGCACCTCAAAAGATGAGATAAGATCTGATGAAACCATTTGGGGTCTAAGATCTAGTGAATCCAAGGAAGTTTAAGATGAAAAACACCATAGAATCCAAGGAAGTTTAAGATGAAAAACACCATAATCATAAAAAAAAATTTCCATCTTTGTTAGCTGCACACACCAGGACAATTTATTAATGTCATGGCAACCTCTAGAAGCAACCAAATATCGTTTGAATCTACTGTCAACTTGGTTTTTGAAAATTCCTATCCCAAAGTCTTCCTTGTCCTCAAAATATAATTTCCTCTTTAATTTCTCCTATTCCTATATTTATATGGGCTAGAAAATTGCTTCAAATGATGCTATCCTTTATATAAAGTATGATTGTACTTTAATCCTGAGTGCATAATCTTCCTTTTAGTAAACTGTCTTATTAGATATAATGCTACTCTCTTTATTATACCTGTATTATGATTCTTAATTGTATCCTATTTGCTAATAAGTCTTTTTATATTCTTGCTTCTCTAACTGGCACTTGAATTTGGCAGGTCAGACAAGTGGCTCTCAGTGAGGAAGTAGGGTTCCCTGGTGACTTTCATGAAGTGGGGAGAAAGGAGATAGTAGCCAGAGAAGAGAGTCTAACACACTTCCTTTAACAGAAAATTCCTGGAAACCTGTAAAACTAATGGAAGTCTAATGTTCTGCATAGTTCCAGCCCTTATGTCTGCCCAGTCTCATAAAGTAGTTATTAGGGGTCGGAGAGGTAGCATGGAGGTAAGGCATTTGCCTTTCATGCAGAAGGTCATTGGTTCAAATCCCAGCATCTTATATGGTCCCCCAAGCCTGCAAGGAGCGATTACTGAGCATAGAACCAGGAGTAAACCCTGAGCGCTGCCGGGTGTGACCAAAAACAAACAAAAAAGTAGTTATTAATCCACACTTAGGTTCCAAATGTTCTTCCCAGCATGGGAGATTCCTGCCACCTGACTTCATAGGCAGCCACTCATGCTGGAGCAAGGAATTTCTCATTGTGTGAAATAATGTTAGTGCTAAATTTTGCCCAGCTTTCAAGGTCTTTTATCTTCCCTCAAAAACAACCAAAATATGCAAAACAACAATTCCAAGAAGATAGAAATAGTGAAATGAATCAAGTTTATTGAAAATGAGGGGAGAGAAATAGAGAGGATGAGATACATACTCAATAGAGAACATGGGCTTCTTCAGAGTTGGAAAAAAGCCAAGTACATATCCAAGTAGAGCTGCAGTGCATTTCTAGAATAGAGAAATGCTTGCCATAAAGATGTTAAGTTGAATGTGCTTAAAATAAGTATACATCTTAGGCTGGGATGTAGACAAAAGAGCTGCCTGTTCCTCTGCCAAATTAGTTTATATACAGTTTTCCCAAACTGTCACCTAAATGTACTGCTAGGTTGCTTGCCAAAGTGGACAGCTTGGAGCTAATGCTATTCATAGTATAGTCTTTGTTTCAGCCCTATAAGTTGCTCCTCTTATGGAGACCAGCCACATCATCTCAGTGGTTTTAACTGTTCTCTTCAGAGGGGACTTCAGAGTTCTTTTACCTCTCTGACTGAAACAATTTCTTTGCTGTTAAGATCAAAAGAACCTGCTCTCCAAATTAAGCCCTAATGGATTTTTTTTCCAGACTTATCACTGCCTAAGATAGTCTCCCTTTCAAAGGTCTCCCTCTTTGTATCTGAAGATGTCATGTAGTATCCCTTTATCCTTTCAACTATTTTCTGTCTTTGTTGATCTATTTAAAGATGGTACCTAAGGGCCCGGGAGATAGTATGGAGATAAGGCGTTTGCCTTTCATGCAAAAGGTCATCGGTTCAAATCCCGGTGCCCCATATGGTCCCCGTGCCTGCCAGGAGCAATTTCTGAGCATGGAACCAGGAGTAACCCCTGAGCACTGCCGGGTGTGACCCAAAAACCAAAAAAAAAAAAGAAAAAAAGAAAAAAAAAAGATGGTACCTAAAACCATGTGTTCAATTACTTAGTGTTCCTAAATATCTCTATATATTTATGTAGGCATTAAGATTATTATTATTAAACCAACTTTTGGTTATATTCTCTCTCACAGATCTATTTGATGCTTATTTGAGTATTTGTATGATGTCCAGATTGGTATGCAATAATTATTTGTGCCCTAATGGGAGAAAAATTAGGTTTTTGACTTTAGATAAAATTTATGAAAGAAAAATTTTGCTTAGGAAAGATTTCAAAGCATTCCAGGACAAAGTAATGAAACCACTGTCATAAAATGTCAAGCTGTGAAGCTCTTTAAGTGATAACATATTTATAATTGATGTATCCATTATTTAAATGCAAGCATTTTCTCTGAAGGTTTTCACTCCAAATCAGCATAATTATCTCCTTATTCTATTAATTTATTTAGCAACTTCTTTTTCATAGATGTGGGTTAAAGAGATTCTGAGTAATAAAGCTCTCAGATATCCCAGCAGATGGCCTTTAGAATCAGCTTTGTTAGTCTAGTCAAAACTAATTTTGCAAAAATACTTCCTCTGTTCCACAGCCTTGTCACAATACTCTACATGTAGTCAATCTCAATGTAGGAAAAAATAAATTTAATTGGATATTGTTTGATGCATTGTAAACAGGCAGTTCTGAACTTAGAAATAAATATGAACATAGCCTAAATTTGTCAGCTAAATATTGCTTACTCCTTTGCTTATACATCCTCTCTACTTCTTTCCCATTCAGTCCACTTGTCTCATGAAAAGTGGCCCTTCCTTCTTGCTCCCTTCTGAGAATTTGTCTCTAGTCTACCGGAAAATACTCTAAGAAAGCTATTAAAACAAGAAGGCTTACATATCCAGATTCTTGAATTATTTTGCCAGTCAAATTTGTTGTTTAATCAATTTAAACCTACTTTTAAAATGTCTGAAGTCTAGATTTACAGCTCATAATGATTTAAAAAAACTGGCAATCTGCAAGACTGCATTACTGCCTAGAATCCAGCACTGACAAGTGCAACTGGTAGCCTCAGAAGATTGCTGGACCCAAGCACTGTGATGCTAGGCTGAACACTGAATCTTCAAGTCCATCTAATTGTTTTAGAAAGGGTCATTGGGGGTTGGGCTGTTAATGTATTTGGAATAAAAATAGCATCTGAAACCTTACACACCCCAAAGTTGTAGATGCCTTTAACACAAAAGACCCATATAAGAAACCAAGAAAATACTATGATATAGAATTCTAGGCCCAAGCACAGATAGAACCTGGAAGGAGAGGCCCAGGAATGCATGAACAAAGCTTGAGCTAAAAACTCAAAAATAGACCACAAGAAGTTCAATGTTTTTCCCCAGAAAAAAAAATCTCCATTAACTATTATTTATGTAAAGAATTTTGAACAAATGAAACTTTTGAAAATATCTGCACATAGCACAGCATTCCACAAAATGCTTTTGGGGGTTTTAGTTTAATTCTGGAAACCCTTTGTCCTCTCTTGAGTGCATATCTAAATATACTTCTCTCATTCTTTCCTTTATCTTCTCAATAAATTTGTTTTACTTCACTATTTGTCTGAAATGATCTCTGTGAGGGAAAAGGCAAAGGACAAAGGGTTTGAGTAAGATGTAGGACTGGCTTTCTGTTGTTGCAAAGACCAATTTCTAACCTGAATCTATGGCCCCCTCAAGAAATCAGGTGGCAAGAATCATCCCCACTGAGCAGAATAAGTGACCTTCAGGCATAACTCAGCAACTGCCTCATGAATCTTGATGAATGTGATTATTCATGGTAAAGCAGATACTTATTGTGCTGACATGTCAGCTAGCAAGAGTCAACTTTCATTTCCCCAATGAGATCAAGGACATCCTTCCCAACTGATGACTAGGAAAGAAGGTTCTCAGGCTAATATCCAGTAACACTTTAATCCATTCCAACAATGCTCATATAGAACAAGAGAAAATGGTATATGTGCAAGGCAACAGGACATAACAGAAACATAGCTGAAGGAAATGAGGTGCAAGGGAGAAGGTAAGTATAAACATTGGGGTATAGGAATGTTTCAGGAGCAACAGTGTTGATAGGCGATCTCTCCTGAAACTAAACCTCTCTGTGAGAGAAGGATTTCTGGAGTCAAATATGATTAGTAATCACTGATCAGGGTGAGATATGGCTTTCCTTCCCTATCTCAGGAGCAGTGTCTCTGAAACTTACATCTCACGGAGAATCACCAAAACAGTTGCTTTATGATGTCTCCTGGAACAGTTTCTCTACAGCAGTGCTTCTCAATTATTTTCTGTCATGCCCCTCTGTGAAGAAAACATTTTTTGAGCCCCTCGCTAAAATAAATAGTACCTTTATTAAAAAAAAACTTTAACCTGCAAGACAAAAATATGCAAAATAATTTGAGGTGATTTTTTAATCAGAGTTGATGTCTGGATTAATGGCTACAATGAGCATGTTTTGCAATGCATAGCTTTTTGAAGCGGGGTTTGAAGCAGGACACAACAACTCTCAGCTTCAGAGACATACAAAGACATAAACACGGGGCTTGGCTTGTTAAGACAGTGTTTACTGAGGTCAAACGCACCCCTCTTTACGGAGCCTCAAGCCCCTCCCCTTGGGGGCGCGCCCCACTATTTGAGAAGCACTGCTCTACAGGGTTCCATCAGCCAGGCAGTTTGGGAACAGCATCACATGATTGAGGAGGGTAGCGAAGAAAGCAGTATATTTATTTTTGAAGGCTCTACCACTCATTCAACTCTTCACATGGCCCATCAGAGAATCCTACACTTCCTCTGGTGGAAGTTTATCTACTCTCAGAAAAACTAACAGGATAAGTACTATTTCGTGCTTCCTCCACAACTTAATTCCTCTACAGAAAAATACCAGTTTAATTTTTTTTAGTCTGTTTATTTTTCTTCAGAATTTTGCACAATTCCTTTTTTAGGGTTTGGAAGATTGCATAAATGTGGACTACTAACTATATGAGAGGTCCAAGTTCAATCCCAGGCACAGAATGCACTTCCCAGCACTACTGAGTATGTTCCTATTAAAAGGGGGGTGCCATTAGAGGTGATAGGATGACACAGTTAACAGTAGGTGGTGCCAACAATTAAGTATAGAGCTCTGTGCATGCCAGGCATGTACTCTAGTCCTTGAGTTATTTCCCAATAAGCCCCCCCTTTTTTTTATTTTGGAGGATTTCAGGGTTCAAATCCTGGTGATTCGCATAAAAAGTATATAACTGATCACAGACATGACTAAATTACTGCCATGTCAGGTCATCAGGCAGATTCATAAACTCATTTTATTCTAAAAAGAAATATAACCAAACTTTGAGGTACACCTAATATGTAGGTGAAAACTGGGGCACTCTAAGAATTAGGGTGGTCCCAGTTCCCACCCTGCTGAAACCTGGCAGTTATACCATTAATCTGCAATCACCACTATACCACTGGTCTAATTTCACTGCTTATCACAGATATCTATAGGGATAATTAATGGACAAAAATTTCAGTCATGCCAGTATTTGGGTTGAGAACTCTGGGATTGTTTCAGAGTTAATGTGGGATCTCCACTCTGTCCCGTTTTTCTGTACTTCCAGACACCCCGGCAGCCTCAGACAAGTCCCACAGCCACCATCATATCAGCCATAGAAACTGGAATTCCTAGTTTGACAACTCAAATTTTTCAATTAGATGTTAAAGAAACAGAGAAGTCACCAAACAAAAACAATAACACAATGTTCAACTAGCAACAAACACCTTAGGAAGCCAATAACTTAACCCCATTTTGATGCATGAAAAATTTCATAAGCAATTTTGGCTATAGTGCATTTTTTGATAATCATTACCACAAGCAATGTCAAATAAATTATCTCAAGGAGGTAGATTTGTGGGTAGGTGGCAAACTAGAAATAATGGTAGAGAAAAATGCTACACTGCTATTGGATTTCTGTTCGGTCATGTAATGCCAGAAATGACTGTATTATAAGAAACTATGTAAACCATGGTATTAAAATAAAAAAGTAAAAAATTTAAAAGTATGCACCTGGCCATTAAGTCAGAACCTAGCCTACCAAAAATTTTTTTTCAAAGAGAGACACATACATCTTTAAAGTCAATCAACATGTGGTCTCGAGGTAATCATACTGTCATTATCCCTTTCTGTGAATCTTGTGTTTACACAAGCCAGCCCCAATTCTCATTTCAATCACTAATGAACCCTGATGGATTCTCATTAGCACCGTTGACTAGTGGTACAAGCCATAAATATCCTTGGACATTGAATTCCTGTCAAAATGCCTTATTTATGATGGGCCTATTAATTATTTTTCAGAGAGCTGGGACATAAAATATCTAGTCATATAATTTTAGGATTTATATGTTGATGTACAGCTAAAGGTTGAATTAGGCTTAGTTTTGGGATAATGGTTATATATTATATTGCTATATAGCCTTAAACAAGTTGGTTATAGCTTTAGTATCCCAGTAAAAGTAAAAGAAATAATATTTTTGCTTCAAAATATAGCTAAGTCAAAACAAAAGTGAATTTCAAAATACAACAGAGGGTCCAAATTTATCCTAATTTAAGAAATATCCTTCCAGTGGCTAGTATAGTGGGTAGGCACTTACTTTGTGCTTGACTGACCTTAATTCAAACCCATATACACAGCACCATATACAGTCTCTAAGCATTATCAGGAGAGCCAAAAGTAAATCCTGAGCACTGCTGGATGTGACCTAAGTTAACAAATAAAAAAGAGAAATATCACTCCAAAAATATTCTTTTTTTTTTTTTTTTTGGTTTTTGGGCCACACCCGGTGACGCTCAAGGGTTACTCCTGGCTATGCACTCAGAAGTCACTCCTGGCTTGGGGGACCATATGGGAAACTGGGGATCTAACTGAGGTCCATCCTAGGCTAGCGCAGGCAAGGCAGGCACCTTACCTCCAGCACCACCGCCCGGCCCCCCAAAAATATTCTTATGCCTATTTAATTTTGCATTAAAATAATTCTTGGCCATCACACACATCATTAATTACAAGTTATTTCTAGTGTCCCCCATGCTGATTTTAACATTTTTATTATTTTTTAAGTTAATGCACTATGGTTTACAATACTATTAATGATAAAGTTCATGCATATAATATTTTAACACCCCACTCTTCACAGTTTTCTGTGTACCTATCCATCTCCACCTCTGTATGCTGCTCTTGGTAAGTTCACTTCTGGATACCAGTTCTCAGGATCTTTGACCTTTTTTCATTTTATATTTTGTCAATTTTTGTCTTTTTTCCTCCCTTGCTCTATTTCTTTCCCTCTCCTTGGGACTGTACACAGCATGATATTCTAGGAATGTTCCTATAGGAGTAATTTTTTTTGCTGATATTGAAACTAGTCAGGTCTTCAGATAAATATGTTTGAAGCATTGCAGTAGCTATCATAGTAGCATGAATTTTCTACATAAGATTTTTCAAATGAAAATTTAATACTGTACATCAACAAATACCATATTTCTAATTCTCAAGGAGAAGAACATAATTTCTTAGTTCAATATTTACTAATAATGGTCCCAAGTAAATCACTATGTGTATCTGAAATATATGCTTGCAGTCATATGTATATGTGCTTGCTTCTCTGTAATATATTCATTATCAGAAGTCCCATTGAAGAATTCAGAAAATTGTTGCCTTGGGGCCAGAGAGATAGCATGGAGGTAGCGTGTTTACCTTGCAGGCAGAAGGAATGTCATTCAAATCCTGGCACCCTGTATGGTAACCCGAGCCTACCAGGAGCATCGAGTCAGGAGTGACCCCTGAGCACTGCCGGGTGTGATCCAAAAACAAAACAAAG
>PVKC010031554.1:0-14498 GCA_004027635.1 Crocidura indochinensis | reverse complement strand
AGGAAGGAAGGAAGGAAGGAAGGAAGGAAGGAAGGAAGGAAGGAAGGAAGGAAGGAAGAAACAATTGATCTGGACTAGATAACACCTAAAAGACATGGGTGACAAAAATAAAGAAATATAAAAAGAGTTTGAGCATGGGGGCCAGGCAAGTGGCACTGAAGGTAAGGTGCCTGCCTTGCCTGCCCCCAAGCCAGGAGCGACTTCTGAGCACATAACCAGGAGTGACCCCTGAGCGTCACTGGGTGTGGCCCAAACCAAAAAAAAAAAGAACAAAGACTTTGACACTTTGGTTTTTTTTTTTTTTTTTGGGGGGGGGTCATACCCGGCAGTGCTTAGGAGTTACTCCTGGCTCCATGCTCAGAAATCGCTCCTGGCAAGCACGGGGGACCATATGGGGTGCCTGGATTTGACCCGATGTCCTTCTGCATGAAAGGCAAACGCCTTACCTCCATGCTATCTTTCTGGCCCCAGCACTTTTTTTTAACTTTATTGATTGATGAAATGATTGACTGACTGATCGGTTGGTTGGTTTTGGGCCACACAGCGCTCAGGTGTTACTCCTGGCTCTTCACTCAGAAATTAGCCCTGGCAGGCTGGGGGACCATACGGGATGCTGGTAATCTAACTGGGTCCGTCCCAGGTTGGCAGCATGCAAGGCAAATGCCCTACCACTATGTTATCTCTCCGGTCCTGACTTTGACACTTTAAAGATGTAAACCAGGGAAGCCAAAGCAATAGCGCAAGCAGTAGGGCTTCTGCCTTGCACAAGCTAACCTAGGGCAGACTGAGGTTCGATTCCCCACCCTACCCTACCCTACCACCCCACACTACCCCCACCTGGCATTCCAGATGGGACCTCAAGTCTGGGGCGATTTCTGAGTGCATAGTCAGGAGTAACCCCTAAGCATTACTGGGTGTGGACCAAAAACAAAAACAATCAAAACAGATGTGATCCAGTAGTGTTCAGGAAAGATATCTTGGTGGTGAAGATAAAGATGCCCATAGAAGAAACTCTTCCTTGCCACAGTATTTTGTTAGGTGATTAACCACTTCCTAGAGACTCAGAACTGTGAAAAAGGGTTCTAGTTAATGGGGTCTTGCCTAATACTAACAACCATAGGCATCCAACCCTCTCCTCAGGATTTTGACATAGCAATATAAATTGATTCAGCAGTCAGTGTATATGAGAAGATATGTTTACACCTTTCAGTTCTAACCCATGTGTACAAGTATCACTGACGGTTCTCCCTTAATACCACTAAACAACACAAACTCCACGAATAAATTACACTGTCCTTCCTGTGAAGATAACTGCAAACTGAAATAATCTACTGTTAGCTGTTTAATGTTGCTACAGGCACCTTTCCGTTGAAACCCACAAGGTGACACAAGAGCTACTCATTACACACTACTACTGCAAGGCAAGACTGGAGAGACAGCAAAGCAAGCAGTAGGGTGCTTGCCTTACACACAGCATACCTGCGTTCAATCCCCAGCATCCCATAGGGTTCCCCAGCCAGCCAGGAACGATTCCTGTGCACAGAGCCAGGAAGTAATCCCTGAGGACATCTGGGTGTAGATCCCACAAAAAAGGACTTTGCTCTATACTCATATAAAATGGAACATTCAAAGTGTTAATATTCCTGAATCTCCATATTTCAAATCACAACTTTAGGACTGTTGTAAATACAAGCAGGAAACAGAGAGCTCAAAAGGCTGAGCACATGCTTTGCAATATGGAGGTCCAGGCTCGATATCCAGCATTGCACCACCAGAAGTGAACCTCCATCCCTAGTATAGAGTTTGTGCACAGACACACAAACACATACATACACAAAGAAATGCAAGCAGTTAATGCCACAAATATGATCTCTCTGAAGCAACTGACATACTGCACTTCTCTACATGTACTAGCCCTAGATGATCCATGAATTTGACTTGACTCTTGCACAAAACTATATTCTGAACGACACATTTATGGCTTTTTCTTCAAACATAAACAATAAGTACAGCAATCATAAAGAAGCCAACATTTTACAGATCAGGTATGGCTCTGAGTATCAAATAAAGGTTCAAGGAAGGAAAAGGGAGGAAGGGAGGATGGGAAGCTTCACAAGTGATCCTACTTCCTAGCAGTGCAAGATAGGTCCAAATAAGACACCTCACACAAACAGTTCTATGGAACCCCACTTTGAATATCAAATGATGGGATTCTATCAATCTCCACTTAGAGAATATATTGTTTCAAACAGAATTTATGAGTTTTTAAAATAAATATCAAAAATTCTTGCTACCAAAAACAAGTCTACAAGAATAATGACAATCAATGACAATGGTCAAGGGAATTTTATTTTGGAGGGCATACCAAGGATCAAGTCCAAAGTTTTATACATGCAAGGCAAGTATTTTGCTAATAAGCCACATCCCCAGCACAGGATTTAAAATAATTTTTTGGTGAGAAAAGGTTTGGGTCACACCCAGAGTGCTCAGGGTTACTACTGGCTCTGTACTCAGAAATTATACCTGGAAGTGCTCAGGGAACCATATGGTATGATAGGGCTCAAAATCAGATTGGCTACAAGCAGGGTAAATGCCCTACCTGCTGTACTATCTCTCTAACCAAGTATTTAAATTCCTTACACAATTACCTAACCTTAGCTACCAACTAAAAATCTGTACCATCAAATTTTGAGAAAATTCTATGTTGTTTTTTGTTAAGGAGCCACCAATGGCTCTGCTGAGGGCCTACTCCAGCTCTGTACCCAGGGGTAACTCCTGGCAGCTCTCAGTGGACCATAAGTGGTACTAGGGATGAAACCAGGGTCAGATACATGAAAGGAAAGCTTTATCTGGAAACCATCTCTCTGGTTCCTGTTGGTCAGTTTGTTTTGATGGGGTCACTCCCAGTGATGCTTACCCTGCAGTGAGGTGCTCCATCCACATTCCCAGCCCTGCAACTTGAATTTTATTTGGTGGGGAGGGGTCATACCCAGTAGCACTCAGGGGTTCCTCCAGAAATCGCTCCTGGCAGGCTCGGGGGACCATATGGGACGCTGGCATTCGAACCACAGTCCTTCTGCATGCAAGGCAAATGCCTTATTTCCAAGCATCTCTCGGCCCCTCAACTTGAATTTTTAACAAACATTTCCATGCAATGACCACATAGATCCAAAATATTCCCCAAATCCCAGAAGCACCCCCTAGAGTCTCCTCTTAATTATTAATGGTCCTTGTTGCCACTGATCAATTGTGCATGCATGCTGGATTATATAAATAAAGTATTATCATGAATTAGAATACTACTGTTGAGATGTTGAGTCTCCCCACCTTGATCCACAGATTCCGTGAATGCATTTCTAACCGAAATCTGAGATAGTTATTTTGTAGATAATGACATATTGATCCTAAAGTTTATATGGAAAGGCAAAAAGACTCAAAATAGCTAACACATATTAAAGGCTAATAGAGAACCAATACTCCCCAACTTCAGGACTTACTACAGTAATCACTAAACTACATTTATCAATGGAACAAATATAATCTAGAAACCAGCCCAAACAGACATAGCCAACTTATCTTTGACAGAAGAGCAAAATCATCTAATAAAGAGGAAACATAACAAATGAGCATTCAATGGGGGGAAAGTGAGACAGATTTACAATTAACTCAAAGTGAACCATAAATAAAATGTACAAAAAGCAAAATCACCGATACAATGTGTAAGCATATACTATAAAATTTCCAATTGAAATCAGAAAAGAATTCAGATTTTTTTAGATGCTATACCAAAACTACAACTCATGGAAGGAAAAAATGAAGAGGAGACTTTATTAAAACTAAAAACTTTGGGCCCGGAGAGATAGCACAGCGGTGTTTGCCTTGCAAGCAGCCATCCCAGGACCAATGGTGGTTGGTTCGAATCCCGGTGTCCCATATGGTCCCCTGTGCCTGTCAGGAGCAATTTCTGAGCGTAGAGTCACGAGTAACCCCTGAGCGCTGCCAGGTGTGACCCAAAAACCAAAAACCAAAAAAAAAAAAAAAAAAAAAGCAGGGAAAGAGAGCAAGCACAGCAATACGACATTTGCCTTGCATGCAGCCGACCCAGGAGGGATCTGGTTTGTTTCCCAGCATCCCATATGGTCCCCCAGCCTGGCAGGGGCAATTTATGAGATTTATGAGTGCAGCTGGATGGGTGTGGCCCCATCAATCAATCAATCAACCAATCAATCAACCAATCATTCAACCAATCAATCAAGTTAAAAAAATAAATGGGGGGCCCGGGAGATAGCATGGAGGTAAGGCGTTTGCCTTTCATGCAAAAGGTCATTGGTTTGAATCCCGGTGCCCCATATGGTCCCCCGAGCCTGCCAGGAGCAATTTCTGAGCATGGAGCCAGGAGTAACCCCTGAGCACTGCCGGGTGTAACCCAAAAACCAAAAACCAAAAAAAAAAGGGGGGGTCGGGTGGTGGCGCTGCAGGTAAGGTGCCTGCCTTACCACGCTAGCCTTGGACAGACCACCACGGTTCGATCCCCTGGTTCCCATACGGTCCCCCGTGCCTGCCAGGAGTGACTTCTGAGCGCATAGCCAGGAGTAACCCTTGAGCGTCATTGGGTGTGGCCCAAAAACCAAAAATAATAAATAAATAAATAAATAAATAAATAAATAAATAAATAAATAAATAAATAAATGGGACGGGCCGGAGAGATAGCATGGAGGTAGGATGTTTGACTTGCATGCAGAGGACGGTGGTTTAGAGTCCCAGCATCCCACTACACTCTGAGTAATCCTTGAGCGCTGCCGGGTGTGACCCCCTCCCCAAATAAAATAAATAAATGGCAAAAAAAAAAAAAAAAGGGGGCCGGGTGGTGGCGCTGGAGATAAGGTGCCTGTGCTAACCTAGGACAGACCGCGGTTCAATCCCCCGGTTCCCCATATGGTCCCCCGTGCCTGCCAGGAGCGACTTCTGAGCGAATAGCCAGGAGTAACCTCTGAGCGTCGCCGGGTGTGGCCCAAAAACCAAAATAAATAAATAAATAAATAAATAAATAAATAAATAAATAAATAAATAAATAAATAAATAAATAAATGGCAAAAATAAAACAAAAAAAAAAAAGCAAGAACACCTCTTAATTTCACAACTAAGAACTGTTTGTGATCAGTATCTCCAATCCTCCATCTTCCACTGCTTAACCCAAAGCAATTTATCCCCACTTTTGCACCTAAAGTTCTGCTAAGGCCGCCATTACCTTGTACCCCCAAATCCAAGGGACAGCTCAGTCCTTACCTCTTACCTGTCTCTGCAATATCTAATAGATACCTAACATTCCCCCTCCTTCCCGAAAAATCCCCTTTATGGATTTCAATGGCCTCACTATCCTAGTTTTTCCTCCCTTCTCCAATTCAAGCTAATTATATCTCCTTTGTTGACTCACTCTTCTGATCTTGTTAAATTTAGTTCTTTGTGGCCCAATCCTAGGCTTTCTTTTCTCTTATTTTTATTTCTAGGTGATGTCATCTCTAGCTCCCAAATTCTTACCTCTAGCTCCAAAAGGTTCTTCCAAATAATCTCTGAATTATTGGTTCAGCTAAATGATTTGCTGCCTCCTTAACACTCTGCTTAGACAATCTCAAAAATACTGCTAGTTACATTTTAAAATAATATTAAAACTTTGGCCGAAGAGATAGCATGGAGGTGAAGCATTTGCCTTGCATGCAGAAGGACAGTGGTTTGAATCCCGGAATCCCATATGGTCCTCTGAGTCTCCCAGGAGCGATTTCTGAGCGTAGAGCCAGGAGTAACCCCTGAGCACTGTCTGGTGTGGCAAAAAAAAAAAAAAAATTAAAACTTACTTTCCATTGGGCTGAAAAGCTAGTATAGCTAGAAAGCTAGTAACACACCTAAACAGCATGCAACTGCAGCCGGTCACAGTCCTGGCTCAAATCCCTGCACTGCATATGGTATCCCAATGCTCAGTTGTGGCCCCTGAGCACAGAGCCAGGAGTACAATACCCTTGAATGCTCCCCTCAAAAAAGAAAAGTAAGTAGAACTTAACCTTCCACAGGGCCGGAGAGACAGCATGAAGGTAAGACGTTTGCCTTACATGCAGAAGGACAGTGGTTCGAATCCTGGCATCCCATATGGTCCCCTGAGCCTGCCAGGAGTGATTTCTGAGCGTGGAGTAAGGAGTAATCCCTGAGCACTGCCAGGTATAACCCAAAAAACAACAATAAAACCTTAACCTTCCTCTTCAGACAATTAACATGGTATAAATTTCACTTTCTTTCCTTTTTTTTTTGTTTTGTTTTGTTTTTTGTTTTGTTTTGGGCCACACCGGGTGACGCTCAGGGGTTACTCCTGGCTATTCGCTCAGAAGTCGCTCCTGGGTAGGGCATTTGCCTTCCATGCAAAAGGTCATAGGTTTGAATCCCGGTGCCCCATATGGTCCCCGTGCCTGCCAAGAGCAATTTCTGAGCATGGAGCCAGGAGTAACCCCTGAGCACTGCCGGGTGTGACCCAAAAACCAAAAAAAAAAAAAAAAGAAGTCGCTCCTGGCAGGCACCTTACCTTCAGCGCCACCGCCTGGCCCCCATAAATTCTATTTTCAAAAGCATATCCCAAAACCTCATGCATTACTAAGTCCTATCAATAACCTGGTGAATCAAATATCCTTTAAATATTTTCATTTCTCTGCTTAGATACGATTTACCAAGCAAGTCCACTGCTTAAACTGCTGTTAGAACTTTAGTAGTTTCCCATATTTACTCCTATCACAACTGGCTTCATTCGAAACTGAAAACATAGAGTGGAGAGGGCAAGAAGATAGGTCAAAGTGAGAGAATGCATGGCATACAGGAGACCCCAATTTGATCTCCTTTTCCTCAGTTTTTTTTTTTCCCCCAATTTGATCTCCTATAGTACGTGGGCTGCCTGAACAGGAGTGACCCCTGTACATTCTATGGTATGGCCCCAAAATTAAAATCAAGAAAATAATTCAATAGCTAGAAGGGATTCTGAAATGCTGTGAAATGAGGGAGACTTAGGGCCAACTGATAACAAAACAAATCCAATGTCCAGAAATGGCATTTTTAAATCTTTATATTCTCTTCACTTTCACAGAGCAAGTGACATCTCTATAACCAAAGTCATCATTCAAGCATCCATACACAGTTCTTGGCTACCAAATGTCAGTTATTGGGAACTAGTTTCTTCTTAACTGAACTTACAATCTAAGGAAAAAATATCTACTGTATTTTCCGGCGTATAAGATGACTTTTGAAACAAAAAAAGTCAACCGAAAATCGGGATTGTCTTATACGCCGAGTATATCCCAAAAAATGTTTCAATATGCTGCTAAACGAAAATTGTCTGAATATTGCCACAAAACGAATTTTCCAATTTGATCCTGCACCAATCACTGCAAGGCTGCTCAGACCGCCTCTCTAACTCAGCCAGTCCAAGCAGGCTTTTGATGCATGCAAATTAGACGATATTCTGGACCCGAATCTACACTGTCAAAAGTCTGCTCAGATTGGCCAGAGTCAGAAAGGAAGTCTATGACAGTATACCCTTTGAACTTTTGCTTGTTGTGATTGGCTCACTGTGGTACATGAGCACAGGAACACATGCAGCACATGCAGCACAGGAACGTTCTGCCTGATAGAGCGAATACAGGCCTAAACCTATGTTTTAACTGCAAGATTAGGAGATCGTCTTATACACCCGGTAGTCTTATACGCCAGAAAATATGGTAATCACAAACAGGGGGGCCAGAGCAGATAGCACAATGGATAGAACGTTTGCTTTGCATGTGGCCGACCTAGGTTCAATCTCCAGCATCCATATCTCTGAGCCTACCAGGAGCAATTTCAGAGTGCAGAGCGAGGAGTAATTCCTAAGTGCTACTGGGTTAGCCCATAAAATAAAATTAATTAATTAATTAATAGCAATCACAAATAAATATAAAACGTATTGTGTGACAAAAATAAAAAGGACATAGCTGAGGAAGGCTAGAAAGTTTCCACAAAGAGAAACAGAAAGCCTCCATTATAGGAGAAGGGAAGACTCAGAGGGCTAGAGCACAGTCCTGACAAGAAGAGGCTTAGAATTCGACTCCCAGCACCACATGAGCCCTAAACATGGTTGAGAAACCCCAGTGGCACCAACACTGCTGAATCCAAGAAGCCTCAGGCCAAGAATCACTAGGAGTGCCCCTTTAGCCCACTAAGCATTGCTTAGGGCATAGTAGAAACTGGATGAAAAGAAAGCTAAAAGCAAATACTAGGAGATCAATTCAAAGGCAAGGCTGAGTAAGGCCTGAGTTTGATACCCAGACCACTAGGACAACCCCAGAGCACAGAGCCCAAAGTAGTGCTGGGACACTGCTTCCTACCTCCACCAAAAAGGGGTAAAAAGAATGGTGAAAAAAAATACAATAATCTTGGACCGATGACAGTGGCAACAGAGAGAAATGACTATACTGGTGAGATCAAAAAGTAAATACAAGGAGCATGAAAGGCAGGTGGTCACAAACAAATCTTTAACTCACCACTTTTGCATCAAGAGAACATGAAAGATACATGCAGAGACTAAAGAAGGAATAGGAAAAGGGGGAACACTGCATCAGAGAGTACATAAAATGCCTGAGACATCAAAAGAAAAAACAGCAAGGAAGCACTAAGATTTAATGTTTAGGTCTAATGCACAAGAGGTTGAGAAATATTATCTTTGCAAAAAAAATTCTCTAAAGACCTCCTAAGAAAACATCAAATAACATACGAAGTTAAAAGACATTTAAAACTGAGAATCAGTACCATTTTCTCTACTTCCACAGCTGATTCTCAAGATCCTTAAAAGAGGAGGCAGAGAAGGGAGGGGAAGGTTGGGGGACCTTTGCCTTCAGGCTTCAGGGAGAAAGGAAAGATTGGGAAGATGGGAGGAGACCAAAAATCGTCCGCATAGGAGTCATAACTGGGTTCAATCCTGGCTCCATCACTATCTGTATAACCCAGGATTGATCACAGTTCTAGCTAGACCTGTGTAATTCCTGACCTGTACAAAGTTCCTGTAGGAACTGGAACTGCAGACTGTGAGCAAGGTTCGGCCAGGAACCCTTCTGCCCAGAATATTGTATCATTAGTGGGACAACAATACCAACTGTCAGGTACTAGGGTCAGACCTTGTGATTTCCCAGCCTTAAGGGCCATTGAAGGAAAAGAAGTATAGATCAATACTTTGAAAGTGCCCTGGAAACTCACACACACTTAGTTTAGGGGTCCCAGGAGTGACTCAGAGGAACATGTGCTCGCTGTGCAAGCAAAAGACCAGGTCATCTCCCACTTCTTCCCCATCCCTTCTGTCTCCCCATCCCTTTACCTTTCCCTCCACCTCTATAATTCCCCTCTCTGGAATAAGGCTGTAATAACACAAGCCTATGTAGCAAAAAAAACACACAAACTTGTTTGCTCTGCTCTCTCTAGGACAGCCCCCTCTATGTGCAACAGTGCACAAACCCTACAGATGAAGTGTGTCCCCTCATGAGCACTGAGGTCAAACATTTGAGTATTACAATCAAATGCAAGAGCACCACAACCAAGTATGATCCCTGGCGACTACAAATGCAGCAAAGGGAAGTAGGGAATAAAATTAATGCTTTAAAAAGTCTGGCTAATTGGCTAATAGGAGTAACCCCTGAGTGCCGCTGGTATGGTCCAAAACCAATCAATCAATAAATTTAAAAAAAGATTGGCCAAGAAGCTAAAGTGATAGCACAGTGGTGGGGCATTTGCCTTGCACACTACTGACCCAGGACAGACCCAGGTTTGATCCCTGGTATATCATATGGTCCCCCCAATTTCAGGAGTGATTTCTGAGTGCAAAGCCAGGAATGGTTCAAAATTACAAAACAAAAAAAGGCCTGGCCAATACTTATTGATATAAACCTTATATATATCTAAGAAAGAAAAGCAATTTATACTTGGTGGTGCTAGGGGCTACTGCTAGCTAGCTCTGTGCGTAGGAGGATGTTCCTGGCAGTGCCAGGGATCAAATCCAAAGCCTGCACTCAGTCTGGGAGCATTTATTTTTTCGTACTCTTACATTATATAAAAATAACCACAAGGGCCAGAGAGATGACACAGGAGGTGGAGTGCTTGCCTTGCATGTGGTCAACATGGGTTTGGTTCCCGGAGAACTTCCAGAGTGGTTTTCAAGGTCAGAGCCTGGAGTAAACCCTGAGCATCATATCACTGGATGTGACCCAGAAACAAAGCAAAACAAACAAACAAACAGAAAAAAAACCTGCAAGTAATTCAGCCTTTGGCTTTATTGGACTGACATGATTGGAGTGCATGGATACAAGGAGTGTTTACATAAATAAACAGGAACAGTATTAAAATCAAACACACTTAAATGGCCAGAAAAATCAACTAGACATTTAAAGGTATAATCTACCCCAACAATTCTTTAAGGCAAATACTATCACCCTATTATAAATATAGATTCAATGTTTTGAAGTTAGAGCTTTTTTAAAAGTGTGCAACAAACTGGGTGTATCAATGTATCAATGTTAAAGCCTAACATGCATTGGAACCTGGGTCCAATCCATGGCACCACAAACATTCTCTTCTGGATCTTTCATCTGAAATTGCATAAAATTAACCAAGTCCAGAAACTGGGCTTGTCACCGCTGCCCACTCCTGACTATCATACACATACCTGACCCCATACACGACAACAATGAGTGAACATTTGTTACCAATGGCAGTAACAGCATCAAAAGAAAGGATGTTTCTATTGTACTTTTGTCTCAATCCTGTGATTTCCTGTCCAAAATGCTAAACGATATACTGCCACAAACCAAAAGCAATCAAGATGTCCTTCAGTAGGTATGTATATAAATTAACTAGTACATCCAAGCAATGAACATTAGTCAGCACTAAAAAGAAATGAGCAGTCCAGGGATATAGAGTACAGTGGATAGGATGCTTGCTTTGCAAGCGACTGACCCAGGTTCAATCCTTAGCACCCACTCTGGTTTCCCTGAGCACAGAGTCAAGAGTAAGCCCCAAGCATCCTTGTACACAAACACACACACACACACACACACACACACAAACACACACACAAAAGAAGAAGAAATGAAAACACACACACACACCAAAAAAAAAAAAAAAGGAAGAAGAAATGAGCTATCATCTGGAAAAGGCAGTGGGGAGAAAATAAATTCATATTACTAAGTGGAAAAATGTAATCTGAAAATCTGTACAGACTGTATGGCTTCAACTATATGGCACTCTGGAAAAAAACTGAACAAATAATTAAAAAAAAAAAGATCAGTGGCTGCCAGGAGATGGAGGAAGAAAGAAAAACATAGAACCAAGAGGATGTTTTAGGGCAAGTAAACTACTCTTGTGATACTAGAATGGTAGATACATGTCAACATAAAGCTAAATCCTAATGTTATCTACAGACTCTAGGAGATGTGTCATACTAGACTCCTTGGCAAATGTGCTACTTTAACAAACTGTGCTAATAATGGGGGGCACTATACAGGGTGGGCAGAGAGGGTATAAAGGAGAAAGCTCTGTAACTTACACCCAATTTTGTGCTGATATAACCTCCCCAAAATATTTAAGTCCTTTAAAATAGTTAATTTTATTTTTAACATCAGGGCAAGAAAGAGAGTTCTATGCCTATACTTTGTGTGCAGGAGGCACAGGTACCACCTGGTACCACATGATGTTCCTCAACCCAGAGCCAGGGGAGTGACCCTCAAGCACAGAGCCAAGAGTACTTCCCAAACACAACTGGGTATGGCCCTCAAACAAACAAATGGGAAGAAAGGAGAGGTTACCAGGAAGTTAACAGGAAGGAGCAGAAGCAGGGAAGAAGAAAGAGACAGCAGAGCTGGACTACTAGAATGCTGATGGTACTTGTGAAAACCAACAAAACTATTCACCTGTTCAATACAACATTTCTGTATATCTCAGCAAAGAATTAGCCTAGTGTAAACTTGAATCTTAATAATGTATCAATATTAACTCATCAATAATAACATTACTATACAAAGTATTAACATAGGAAATTCAAAGTGGTCTAAAAAGCAAGGTATAATTTTACAGTATTAACATTTCAGTTAAAATAAAATCGCACTGTGACATGTTTAAGTGTGCATCATAATCTGACATTTGCAAATTTAACATTACTTTCATTAGTGCAAGTATTTTTGTTTTGTTTTGGGGCCACACCTAGTGATAGGGCTTACTCTCTAGAAACTGGGGTGGGGGACCATATGGGATACCAGGGATAAAACCAGGTTAGTGCATGCAATCACCCTACCCATGATACAATCTCTCCAACTTTCTAGTAGTATGTATTTTAGTGCTGAATAAACTTGTTAGTCTGGCACCTATAGGGTCAAACTTTACCTCTGAGAAAAGAAAGCCTGGAAGAATATAAAACTCACAAAAAGCAATAGGGCCAGTATACAGAGAGAATAATAGTTTCTAGATAATACCAATAAAGCTCCTAGATACATCTAGGCAAAAAAATCATTTGCACTTTGAACTTATTATAGTTAAATTATTGAACTACTTTTCTTTTTTAAAAAAATAAAAAGAGAGGGGCCAGAGAAATAGCATGGAGGTAAGGCATTTGCCTTGCAGGCAGAAGGACGGTGGTTTGAATTCCAACATCCTATATGGTCCCCCAAGTCTGCCAGGAGCCACTTCTGAGTATAGAGTCAGGAGTAACCCCTGAGCGCTGCCGGGTATGACCCAAAAACAAAACAAACAACAAAAAAAAGAAGGGCTGGACGGTGGCGCAAGCGGTAAGGCGTCTGCCTTGCCCGCACTAGCCTAGGACAGACCGTGGTTCGATCCCCGGGTGACCCATATGGTACCCCAAGTCAGGAGCGATCTTTTTTTTTTCTTGGTTTTTTGGGTCACACCTGGTGGCGCTCTGGGGTTACTCCCAACTTTGGGCTCAGAAGACCATATGGGATGCAGGTATTCGAACCATCTGTTCAAATCAGCTGCATGCAAGGCAAATGCCTTACCACTATGCTATTTCCATGTGCTATCTCTCCAGTTCCATCCAGGTGCAATTTCTGAGCGCATAACCAGGAGTAACCCAGGAGTGACCAGGTATGACTCAAGGAAGAAAAAAAAAAAATTAGGACCAGAGAGATAGCACAGCTGTAAGGCATTTGCCTTGCAAGCAGCTGATCCAGGATGGACAGTGGTTTGAATCCCGGCATTCCATATAGTTCCCTGTGCCTGCCAGGAGCGATTTCTGAGCATAGAGCCAGGAGTAACCCGAGTGCCACCGGGTGTGACCCCAAAAAACTAAATAAATAAATATAAGTAAAGATGTGCCAGAGAGGGAGCCGGGCGGTGGCACTGGAGGTAAGGTGCCTGCCTTACCGCACTAGCCTTGGACGGACCGCGGTTCGATCCCCGTGCCCCATGGTCCCCCAGGCCATGGTCGACTTCTGAGCGCATAGCCAGGAGTAACCCCTGAGCATCACTGGGTGTGGCCCAAAAACCCAAAAAAAAAAAAAAAGATGTGCTAGAGAGGAAGTACAAGAACTAAGGTGCCTTGCACTCACCTGACCCCACTTTGTTCCACTGAAAAGCAAATGGTCCCCCAAGTATGGCTAAGACTGATTCCTGTACAAAGATCTAGTAGTAAACCCTGAGCATCCAGATGTGGCCTGGCTCCATACTTGCCCCCTAAAAAAAAATAAAAAGGGAACTTAAAAAACACAAGTAAAGGGGCCGGGCAGTGGCGCTGAAGGTAAGGTGCCTGCCTTACCGCGCTATCCTTGGACGGACCACAGTTCGATCCCCCGTGCCCCATATGGTCCCCCAGGCCAGGGGCGACTTCTGAGCGCAGATAGCCAGGAGTAACCCCTGAGCGTCACTGGGTGTGGCCCAAAAACCAAAAAAAAAAAAAAAAACACACAAGTAAAGAGATGGGAATTAGTTTATAAGTGTAGTACACGCATGTGTGAAACCCTGGGTTGATCCCCAGCACTGAAAAGAAGGTATAATTTCCATGTTTAAACATATGTGTGCTGGGGCTATAACAACAGCACACCATTCCATATAGTCCTCAGAGCTTGCCAGGAATAATTTCTGAGCACAAAACCAGAAGTAACCTATAACTACTACTGGGTGCGGCCAAAAGATGTGTGTGATAAAACATTACAAATCTATAGTGATAGTCTGTATAAATATTTCAGAGTAGTGAGGGACATAGCACAGAGAAAGCTATGGCTACTTTTTTTTAAGCCATGGCCCCATCTTCACACTTTGGAAGAAAATTAATTACTTTTAAATTATTTGGCATAAGAGAACAATCAAGCATAATCCCTTTAATCCTGAGGTTCATTCTGAACAAAAACTTACAAATAACATTTTCTGAATTACCAAATGAGTGATACCTTGATGAGAGTATTAGCAAGAATCTCAATTTTTACTTTTCCTCTTGGTTT
>PVKC010031553.1:0-14501 GCA_004027635.1 Crocidura indochinensis | reverse complement strand
CTAAAAGCTTTCCTTCTAAATTCTGGCACAAGACAAGGCTGTACTCTCTCACCATTCCTATTCAATATAACAATGGAAGTACTTGCTATAGTGATTAGGAAAGAAAAATATATCAAGGGAATCCAGATAGGAAAGGAAGAACTCAAGCTCACACTATTTGTAGATCACATGATATTTTACTTAGAAAACCCTAAGGACTCAAGCAAAGTTATAGAAATAAAAAAATCATAGCCATGTGGCAGGTTACAAAATTAATGCACAAAAATCAATGGCCATTCTATACACCAATAGTAATAGGGAAGAATTGGACATTAAGAAAACAACACCAGTCACAATAGTGCCACAGAAACTCAAATATCTTAGAATCATCTTGACTAAAGATGAGAAGGACCTATACAAAGAAAATTATAAAACTCTGCTCCAGGAAATAAGAGAGGACACATGGTAATGGAAATACATACCCTGCTCATGGATAAGCAGAATTAACATAATTAAAATGGCAATACTTCCCAAAATATTGTAAGATTTAATGTGATTCCTCTATAGATATCCATGACATTCTTTAAAGATGTAGATCAATCACTTTTAAAATTCATTTGGAACAATAAACACCCTAGAACAGCTAAAGCAATCATTGGAAAAAAGAATATGGGAGGAATTACTTTCCCAAACTTTATACATTTCTACAAAGTAATAGTTATCAAAACAGCATGCTATTGGAATGAAGACAGGCCCTCTTATCAGTGGAATAGGCTTGAGTACTCAGAGTATGTTCCTCAGATATACAATCACCTAATATTTGATAATGGAGCAAGAAATCCTAAATGGAGCAAAGAAAGCCTCTTCAACATATGGTGTTGGCACAACTGGCTAACCACTTGCAAAAAAAATTGAACTTATACCCCCAGGTAGCATCATGTATGAAGGTAAAATCCAAATTGATTAAAGACCTCGATATCAGACCCGATACCATAAGATATATAGAACAACATGTAGGCAAAACCCTCCAGGACATTGAGATTAAAGTCATCTTCAAGGAGGAAACTGCACTCTTCAAACAAATGAAAGCAGAGATTAACAGATGGGAATACATTAAGCTGAGAAGCTTCTGCACCTCAAAGGAAATAGTGCCCAGGATACAAGAGCCACCTACTGAGTGGGATAAACTATTCACTCATTACCCATCAGACAAGGGGCCAATATCAAAAATATACAAGTCAATGACAGAACTTTATAAGAAAAAACATCTAATTCCATCAAAAAATCGGGATAAGATATGGACAGACATTTTGACAAAAAAGAAATACAAATGGCCAAAAGTCACATGAAAAAGTGTTCCATATCACTGGTCATTATGGAGATGCAAATCTCAACAACCATGAGGTACCACCTTACACCACAGAGATTGGTACACATCACAAAGAATGAGAATATTCAGTTCTGGAGGGGATGTGGAGAGAAAGGAACTCTTATCCACTTCTGGTGGGAATGCTGTCTATCCAACCTTTATGGAAAGCAATATAGAGATTCTTCCAAAAACTGGAAATCAAGCTCCCATATGATCCATCTATAGAACTCCTAGGAATATACCTTGAGAACACACAATTAAAAAAATACCTTGTTTAATCTCCAGGAGTCTATAGTTGATCTCATGAAAATATACTCCAAGGGTGGAGAAACCCTATATCTTGTAGGCCAAGGAAATTCCTTTTCTAATGACCCCAATATTTACTGTGCCTATGCAGAAGGGGAAAAATAGGAAAAAGCACAAAACAATTTTTTTTCTGTATTTATCTATCTACTATTGCCAATTTCTTTGTTTTGGTGTGGTTAATGAAGTATTGTCTCCATTCATATTTATTTTTTTTTCTTTTCTCTCAGCCACATTTTTTTTAATCGGAAGACCATGGATTTTATGTGGTGCTTATCTTTAATGTTGGAGTGCTCACTGGTTATTTTATTTGACACTTCTTTTTGCACTGTTTAGGGTATTTCACCTTCTTTTCCCTTTTTGTCTCTCAAACCGATGATGAGCACCTCTAGAAGGACTCCGCCCATTTTTGGCGTATTTGATTTTTACCCCAGTTTATCACTTTTCACTTCTTCAAACAAAACCGCATAACTAGAACTATCTAGTTTCGCCTCCCAGTTAGAGGGGGAAATAAGGGAAGTACCAAGACCAAACAAGTATAAGACCACTAAGCTGTAATCTAGGCACAGAGGAGACCATCTATTCTAGCAGCCCCAAGGGAGAGGGAGGTGGATATGGGTGGTAGGATGGGAATGGAGGTGGAAGGAGGACAATTTGATATGGGAATCCCCCTGATTTTATGTTAATATATACCTAAAATATTTTTGTCAACAATATACAAAAAATAAAGAAATATTATTAAAAAATACCTTTCAGGGCCGGGTGGTGGCGCTGGAGGTAAGGTGCCTGCGCTAACCTAGGACGGACCATGGTTCAATCCCCCGGTTCCCCATATGGTCTCCTGTGCCTACTAGGAGCGACTTATGAGCGCATAGCCAGAAGTAACCCCTGAGCGTCACCGGGTATGGCCCAAAAACAAACAAACAAAAAAAACCCTTTCTTACACATGTATTCATTGCAGCACTATTTACCATAGCAAGACTCTGGAAACAACCAAGATGCCCTTCAACAGATGAATGGCTAAAGAATCTGTGGTACATATACACAATGGAATATTATTTAGCTGCCAGGAGAAATGAAGTCATGAAATTGTCCTATACATGGATGGACATGGAACCTATTATATTGAGTGAAATAAGTCAGAGAGAGAAAGACTCAGAATGGTCTCACTCATTTATGGGTGTTAAGAAAAGTGAAAGACATTCTTGCAATAATAATTTTCAGAGACAAAAGAGAGGAAGGTTGTAAGTTACACCTCAACTCATGAAACTCACCACAAATAGTGATGAGTTTAGTTAGAGAAATAACTACATTGTGAACTATCCTAACAATGATAATTTAAAAGGGAAATAAAAGCCTGTCTAGAGTACAGGCAGGGGTAGGGTGGAGAGGAGGCTGATTTTGGACACTGGTGATGGGAATGTTGACTGGTGATGGGGGATGTTCTTTATTTTTTTATTTATTTTTTTGGTTTTTGGGCCACACCAAGTGATGTTCTAGGGTTCCTCCTGGCTATGTGCTCAGAAGTCGCTCCTAGCTTGGGGGACCATATGGGAAACTGGGGGATCGAACTGCCGTCCGTCCTAGGCTAGCGCAGATAAGGCAGGCACCTTACCTCCAGCGCCACCACCCGGCTCCCAAGGGGGGATGTTTTTAAAATGACTGAAACTCAACCACAATCATGTATGTAATCAAGGTATTTAAATAAAATATTAAAAAAAGAAATGTGAGGACACAAGGAAATGTAGACTCATACCCTGCTCATGGATTGGCAGGATTAACAACATTAAAATGGCTCAACCCCATCGCATGCCTAGAGATTGGGAACACCTCCCAATGCTGTTGCACCAACTAAATCTCTTTGATCTATTTATTTTAATTTATTTTTACTATATGTATGCATAATTCTGTCCTCTTCTCTTATCTTTTGCTTTCCCTTCCTTTTTCATTAAGCTACACCTAAGCTAATTATTTTAATTCAATCAGTCCTTAAAAGTTCAGACCCGCTTGAGAGATAGTACAGAGGTAAGATGTTTGCCTTACATGCAGAAGGACGGTGGTTTAAATCAAGGCATCGCAGATGGTCCCCTGTGCCTGCAAGGGGCAATTTTTGAGCATAGAGCTAGGAATAAACCCTGACAATGAAAAATCCTATAGATTTTTTATAAGTTTAAGATGTATATAATACTACCTCTTAACCTGCTTATCCTCAAATGTAAGGTAGTCTCCTACATCACTTCGTTACTTTAATTTTTAAAACTTATTTTTATTAATGTTTAATATATATGTGAGTACATATGTTATATATATTTTTTGTCTTGTATCTGTTTTCCTCTCTTCTTAAATCCACCTGCTTTGGTTCTGCTTGTATAAAAAACTACAATAAAAAGTCTTGTCTAGGATAATTGCTCAGGTCAAAACCAGGGTACAGAGATGATGGAGTCTGTCACTCTCACCCCCAAATGCACCAGCGATATACTATAGAACCATTTCTTTTTGCAAAGGCATTCTAAAAAGGGGAAATTTTACGTATAGAAACAAGCTCTTAGAGCCAGGCAGTGGCGCTGGAGGTAAGGTGCCTGCCTTGCCTGCGCTAGCCTAGGACGGACCACGGTTCGATCCCCTGGTTTCCCCCAAGCCAGGAGTGACTACTGAGCGCATAGCCAGGAGTAACCCCTGAGTGTCACCGGGTGTGGCCCAAAAACCAAAAAACAAAAAAAAAAAAAAAGGAAAGAAACAAGCTCTTATCTACACTAGGGATAAGAACTCATACTTTTTTTTTTTTTTACAATACAGGGGAACCTTCCACCTTGAACATTTGTCATGTGGACCCGACTTAGACTCCAGGGGACTAAACAGTGACTGTACAACCTCAAACTCTACATCTCAGGCATAGAACTGACACAGTTCTCCACAACAGCTCCAGCAACCAAAGTTCCTCTGGGACATTATTAACATTGCTCTGACACCAACATGAGCCAGTTTTGATATGACATCCTGACAATGAGGAAATGGCAACAACTTGATCTAAGTGCATGTGTCTTACTTACCTGCCTAACAAAAAAGTGAAATCAGAAGGCATGTCATCCTTTGATCTGTGCAATTTCCAAGATCACTATCTACAGAAGACTTACTCTGACAACCATGACTGGGCAGAACTTATGCTGAGACCAATTAAAAAACTCTAGTCTAGGCTTTGGAATACAATCTGTACAACAACCAAGATGTCTAATTTCAGAGGTCTGACTGAGACAACTGCAACTGAGCAGATCTTCTGGAAATATAATGAAAGACTATCCTATGCTTTGTCCTAGGATCGGAACAAAAACTAAGGCCACAAAGTACAGAAGACTGATTAAAACAATAGTGTTATGGAATAGAAATTCTAGGACCATAGAGAAAGATCCATCCTAAGCTCCATCCTTTAACCTGTGAAAATACCAAGATCTCTAGCTACAGAAGCCTGATTTTATCATCCAGAAACCACAAAATGACGTATGGGAGTGTAAAAGGACATGTACGGAGCCTATAGTCATTCACCTAACAGTATAGGTCAAGGGCGGAGAAACCCTGTATCTCTTAGACCAAGGGAATTTCCTTTCTAATCTCCCAATATTTACTGTGGCAATGTAAAAAAGATAAAAGCACAAATCAATATTTTTTGGTTTTGTTATTGTTCTTTTTTTCATTCTTTATTTTTGTACTTTGTTTTGTTTTTATTTCAGGACTGTGGTTATTATGTGGTTGTTGTCTTTATTGCTATGGTGCTTTTCAGTTTTTTTTTTACTGGATTTTTTCTTTGTATTGCTTTTATGTTTTTTATCCCTTTTCCATTTCTTCTCTTAAATTGATATTTATAGCCTCTAAAGCAGGGGTCCTCAAACTTTTTAAACAGGGGACCAGTTCACTGTCCCACAGATCACAGTTGGTCAGACTATAGTAAAAACTAAAACTATGAACAAATTCCTATGCTCACTGCATATATCTTATTTTAAGTGAAGAAACAAAATAGAACAAATACAGTATGTGGCCCGTGGGCCGTAGTTTGAGGACCACTGCAAGGACTCTTCCCATTTTTTCTTGGTTGATTTTTTTGCCCCATTTTATTTTTTTCTTTCCTTCAAACTGCATAATTTGAAAAATCTTGTTCTGCCTTACAACTGAAGGGGGAAGTAATGGAGGGTACCACCACCAAACTGTTGTATGGAACATTAAGTAGAAATAAAAAATGATCAAACTTAAACACCAAATCCAAAGGTAAAGACAACAGAATCGATACCCAATATACAACAAGTTAGACACAAAGGGGACCACTGATACTACCAGTCCTGGCGGTAGAGAAGGGGAATATTGGATGCATGCTTAGAATAGGAGTGGAGGGAGTTCAACATGGGTGGTGAGAATGCCCCTGAGTCAATGTTTTTATATACTTAAAATATTATTGTGAACGATTTGTAATCCACTTTGATCAAAATAAAAATTATTATAAAAAAGGAGGAAAAAACAATGCTGACTCTTGATATTCAGAGAATATCAAGGTGTGTTTCAAGGTGTGTTTGATAGCAGAACTGAAATATCAATTAGTTTCTCAAGAGAATGGCCTCAAAATTGGTCTCTACATACAATTCAACAGAGTTTAGAAGGGAAGGGATATGTGTTTTGCCTAAAATTTCTGTTTACCAAGCTCTGAATATCTGAAGTGTGTAGGACCAGAGTACCAACAGGCGATAGTCATGTCTAATGTGGCAACAGTTTTTCTGATCGTATGGGATAGTAATTTACATAAACAATGGGAAACAGATTATTGCATCCTTTGCCTAAACAACTCCCAGATGCTTTAACTTTATAATTAGTGTCAATGTTTTAAAGCTCCAAATATCCATTACAATTAATTGGAAATCACATGTGCTACTCTGGTTTCCCCAGTAGCCCATAGATAGCACAAAATTAGAAACGTAAGTATGAAAAATTGAAACTATGATATATTGAACCCTCATTTTCTAGTTGAAATTGTCCAATATTTATAGTCAAAAAGCTATCAAGTAGCTGGAGACATCTCACTGATTTAAGGACTATTAATTCTCAAATGATCTTGATAGACAAGGTGCAGAATGATTTGCCTTTCCCAGTAGCCATTCCAAGAGGCTGGACTCTGATAATAATTGATTTAAAAGTCTTTTGTTTTGGTTTGGTTTTTGGTTTTGGGCCACACCCTGTGACTCTCAGGGGTTACTCCTGGCTATGCACTCAGAAATCGCTTCTGGCTTTGGGAATAATATGGGAAGCCTGGGGATCGAATCACAGTCTGTCCTAGGTCAGCAAACTAGGTCAACCGTGAAATGCAAATGCCCTATAGTTGCACCACCACTTCGGGCCCTTAAAGGACTGTTTTGGCAGTATTTTTATACACCTAAAAGACAGCAAAAGATTTGTCTTTTCAATTCCTTCTCTTAATAAGAGTGCCCCTATAAAGCGATTTTAATGGGCAGTTTTGCCTCAGTGCATGGTTAATTTATCCACATGTGTCAATATTTTATTGATGTGGCTTTACATTCAGCTTATAAAAAAATTTCCCCTGTAATATTTGTTCCATTACATAGTTGACATTTTTATTTTGGCTGAGATTCACAAAGAATTTCAAGGTATTTATATATTTGTTACTAATTGCTTGCTTGCAGAGTGCTGGGCTAACTATAACCACATAAAAATCTAGACGTTGCCTCCCTTCCAATACTTGGGATTTATATTGGAGCATATCAGTGTTTTCACAAAAGACTTCCATTTATCATAAATTTCTAAGGACTTGTAATAACTTTCAAATATTTTTCGGTGATATAAATTTGGTCCATTCACCTCTGGGGATCCCAAACTCAGAATTTATAACATTTTTTTTTAAAGAAAAACTGGACTTAATAGTTTCAGGTGTCTAATTCAAAACACAGTACAGGAATTGAATTTTTTATGGACCAGCTTAAAGTGTCCTATCTTGCCAGACTGATTCCTGGAGAGAAAGTGTGACTTAGTTATTGCTAAGTCAAAAGCTCTGTTTTCCTCCAATTGTGCTATTTCTCAGATATTGGGGTCACAAGAATAAATTTATTTGCATGACAAACAGCCTCAAACATGTGTGCCTTAATTTGGAGTTGGTTGCTGCTCTTATTATCAAGACAAAAAAAATCAGAATTTTCCCTGTTAGGTTTGATCCAGATTAAATAGTGTTATCTATTCCTAAAAAGGAAATAAATGTATAACACATCTCACTGGGCCCTTTCACAGGGCTTATCTGATTTTTTCAGGGTTATTTTTCCCCCACTATACTGTTAGAAAAGTCTGATATTTCTTTAAGAGAACATGCTTTGTAAAAAAATCAATTATTTGGGGCCCGGGAGATAGCATGGAGGTAAGGCATTTGCGTTTCATGCAAAAAGGTCATCGGTTCGAATCCCGGTGCCCCATATGGTCCCCCGTGCCTGCCAGGAGCAATTTCTGAGCATGGAGCCAGGAGTAACCCCTGAGCACTGCCGGGTGTGACCCCCCCCAAAAAAAATCAATTATTCGCTCCTCTCATATACCTCACATCCATGCTTTTTACATTGATGTGTCAGCATTAGGAAAGAGTTATGACTGGCCCAACTATAAGACTTCTCAGATCTAGAGCTTGCTACTTTAAATCAATTATTATCATGTGTCTCAGTGCCATGTATCATAGTGAGTGACTTGTCTTATATAGTAAGTTTGTTTCCAGGCATAGTAATCTCCTCTTTAAATGCTCATAATTAGGTTGTTCAAGATTTGCTACAGCAATTATAAGCACTTTCACAAAAATGGTCTGAGTATATATTTATCATTCAAATTAGAACCATTCTGGCTTCCCAGGGTCAATGGCTAAAGGGAATAAAACTGCTGTTCATCTGGTCATTTAAATATTTAAGAATTCTGCAGAAGAACATGCAGCATTACATACAAATGTCTGTTGTCTGCATGAAATTTTATTGAGGCAGACCGGAAAAATAGTTGATACAAGTAATATCTGTGCACCCTTGTATAAAAGAACACATGTGACTTGGGCCAATCCCTGAGGGTTACAGACTAATAAATTGTGGCAAATGGATATCACCATATGGACTTTTCCAAAAGACCCCTATCTTCATGTAGCTGTGGTTACCTACTCCCATGTTCTATGGTGAGTTCCAATTACTTCTCAAAGAGCTAACACTGCTTTACCTTCAAGCTACAATGGTTTTATGTTATGAGAATCCTCCAATTCATTGAGGCAGACAATAGCTGAGCCTATGTAAGCAATAGTTTTCAATCATTTTGTAAGGAATAACAAATCAAGCACATCACAAGTATACCATACCATCTGACCTACAAACCAAAATTGAGAGGGCTTACAGGATTCTCAAAACTTAACTATTAAAATATACAAAATAGTGGCATGTCACCCACTAACATTCTGTCCTTAATATTATTTTTAGTAAACTTTTTAGATTTACCTTAAGGAGAAACCTATCCCACGGCAGAAAGACACTCTAAAGAAGATTCTCAGGTACAAAAACTTAATTGATTCACCTATATGGGTAAAATTGGATAATGAATGGATTGCTGGTAATCTCCTCACCTGAGACAAAAGATATGCTTATGTTTGTTTCAACAGAAGGCAACCCAGGAAAACAACCCTGGATCCTACTTTGCCTTGTCAGAGTTAGTATTTGCACAAATTAAAACTTCAGACAGAAATGCAACATAAGACAGTAATTTGCCCCTCAGTACTAACACAGATCATTTAAATTGCTGAGAATTAAAAAAAATATGTGACTTAAACAAGTAACTGGAACAATAAATCAGCACCACTCAAAGAGATAGAGACTTCCGAGAATGGAATTAATTCCAGGACCAGGATCTCGAGTCTATAGATAAGGAAAGGGTTCCTGCTGTCACCACATTTCATATTATAGGAAACACTTGTTATTTGACATCAGTTTTACAATGCCTGTATAATCTCTCCAGTTTGACTGATTACTTGTACCAGATCATTATAAGAACATTACAAGTCAAATCCATTGGGACATAAAGTTAAGGTGTCAGAAGAATTTTCTAAGCTTATAAAAGCCTCGTGGGCAGGAAAACATAGGTATGTTAGCCGTAAAGGTTTTACAATGTCTATTGAAACATAATCACTATGCAGGAACAATCAACAAGACTCAAGTGAACTACTTCTATTCTTGATGGAGCATGTCCACCAGGACTTGACTAAAATTATTTAACAGAATAGTCATACAGAGGAAAATAATAATTACATCCACGAATGAAAAACATTAAAACAACATGACAGACATTCAAGCAGTCAAATGGCTCTATTATTACTACACTTTTTTCAAGGCCATGTAAGATCTACAGTACATTGTCTCATGTGCCACCATGAATCTCAGAATCTCAGACACCAGAGACTTTTACTCATATATACTGGCTCCATATCCACAGACAGATTCAGGTTAAAAAATTGCCTTAAAATATTTTGAAAAAGAACTTAAAGAAAGGAATAGGGTTTACTGCAGCTATTGTAAAAAACAACATGTTTCCCTAAAAAGGACAGAAAATTTGAAATTCTCATCTGTGCTATTAGTATACTTGAGATGTTTCTCTATGAAAACACAGAGATGAACAAACTGCAAATTTATTTGGTCTTTCCTTTAGAAAATCATGACTTATCACAATATATCAGGAATTCTAAGAAAAACCCTAAAAATACAATTTATCCTCAGTTTTGAACCATTATGGTGAATTGACAAAGGTTCATTACATTCTATTATAAAAAATTTTCAAAGCAATGTTGGTTGGTTTATATTTAATAATCAAGTAGCTTCTAAAAATCTACAAACCATCTTTGAACTTTTCAGCTCTGTATAAACGTTTTTTATACCTCAAAGAGATCTATGGAAACAAATGCAGCTGCTTAAACTACTTAGCTGAATGCTTTTTAGAGATGTCTATAATAATGTTCTAAGATTTTTATCAGCAGGAAAACTGTAGATAGATGGATTATAAGATATATAATTGCCACTCTCACTACAGTGCTCATTATGTTTTTAATGTCTTCATTTCTATTTTCATAATAGCCTTTCATCTTATTATTTACAATGATCCATGAGCACTGAAGTATGAGTTCATGGCATTCAAATGACTCATCCAAGGGTCTCTTGGAGAAACATGAAAGCAGATAAAATTAAATCAAAAGGATTAATTTAGATTATGAGGTGGCATTAGCATAATGACTACTGCATTAGGATTCCAAAATAAAAACATCACTCCAAGTGTTATGGTTGTATTCCTTAGGTAGAAGATAGAGCTTAGTGTCCCTGCTTCTGACAAGCAGCAGAAAGCAGCAGGAATCAGTCCGCGGACAATTCGACTCACCTGAAGCAGGCAAGTCTGCCTGTAGGAATGCTGAAGGAATCCAATCTCAGGTTGCTAAAGCAGGCAAGTTCACTCGTAGGAATGCTGAAGGAATCCTATCTTGGGCCACTGGGAACAGCATAGGCCGAATATGACTGCCGCGAGGTTTTGACAGCCAGCCTGGCTTTAAATTCTTCAAAAGCCCCCAATACATACTTTACAATGCATATTAGCATACTTTTTAAATAGGTTTTATATTTAGCCACTCACCATACCCCCCCCACAATTAAGAGCTTAGAAATTGCAACCATTATCTCTTAAAATTATCTCTGAAATTAGAAGTGAATTGCAAACAGAAATGGAGAAATAACTCTAACACCAAGAAACTAAACAAATAATGGGTCAAAAGGAAAAGAAAAATTATTCCTGGAAATAAATGTAAATAAGAAAGCAAAAGAAGTAATAAGAAAAAAATTAAAGCTTTGCAAGTATTTTTCAGCAAAGTCCTACATAAATAACATTAATACACAGCTTAATAATTTTAAAATGACTAAAATAGTACTGAAAACCCTTCAAAACTTAACGAATCAATGAAGCTAAGACATAGTTATTTGAAAAAAAAAATAAACAAGGTCAACAAATCCCTAACATGATTCACAAAGGAAGAGGAATCTAACAAATAAAATCAGTAACAAAAGGGGGTAATCACAACAAACACTAAAATTAATTTAAAAATCATATTAAATTATTTTGAGAAACCTTTTATTTCCTACAGTTTTATGTAGTCCTATTTATCTTTTTCTGCTTGCTTGGACAGTGATGCTTTCTCCTTGATGATGGACTATTTTGCCTATTTTACCTTGATATATAGTTTCAGGTCTGATATTAAGCTTTTTGAAAAAACAATAAGGCTATTTCTCAAAAACTGAAAACAGTGCTCCCATATGACCCAGCTTTGCCACTACTAGTATCATAAAAACAGGATAATAAAAACAGAAGAAAATAATGCCCTCTGTACTCCTAAATTCATTGCAGTCCGACTTACAATAGTCAGAATTTAGAAACAACTCAGATAATCAATAAAAAATGAATGGATAAAATAACTGTGTTAAATATATATAATGAAATACTATGCAGCTGTTAGAAAAATGAAGTTATGAAATTTGGCTTTACATTTATGGACATAGAGACTATTATGCTGAGTGAAATAAGTAGGAGGCAGAGAGACATAGGATAGTCTCACTAATCTGTGGTATTTAATAAAAATAAAGGGCATTATAAAAATAATACCTAGAGACAATGAAAATGAGGTTTTGATGTTTGGAAAGAATAGTCCATTATATGAGGCTCTACCCAAAGATTATGGGTGCAGTTAGAGAAATAACTACACTAACAACTACCATAACAATGATAGAGAGGCAGATACTATGCATGAGGCAGGTTATGGGAGAGGAGGAAATGGGGAACATTGTAGACAGGAAAGTTGCCCTGGTGAAGGGATGTGTGTGCATTTTTTATAACTGAAACCCAATTGCAAACATGTTTGTAACCATGGTCCTTAAATAAATAAATTATTTAAAATAGAAACAGAAAATTGAAGTAATTATTTTAAAACCACAATAAAATGTTCCTGAAAAAAATGTTATAAATGATAAATGATGGCATTTAAGAGCCAGTCCTGAGATTAAAGCATGTGTTTTACACGTGGCTGACACCAATTACATAGTGTTTGGGATAATCCCCTGCACTGCATCCTTGAATTTTCTGCTTGGCAGAGAATTATAAAAGAAACCACTGGGTCTCTTGAGCACTAGTTGGGAAGTACCTCCATTCCCCCCCAAAAATAGAGGGGATTTATTTTTTTAAACAGTAATACTTCACCACATGAGCCAAAATATCTTTCCTTGACACAGTTATTGTTAACAAAACTATACTATTTTGTTATATTTTCTTTTTAATGCTCATTTTTGTGACATAATTTCTAAGTGTTTGAGATTTACTGTGATGAAAGTACTAAAATTTTCTTTTGTTATAATATTCTATTATTCTCTTTGGTGATCTTTTGCTCTCACCTAAGAATGTTATTTGGAAGCCAGGATTATAGCCAATATGAATAAAGGGTTGAAAGTCTCAGTGCACTGCTTTTTAGAGAACAATTCACAAGGCTTAAGTCTGGTAAAAGCCTGAGGTAAGTGCACCTTATATTTAAGGGGGAAATCTATACTAATTCAACGCTTCCAATAGAAATTCTTGTTGCTATTCTTATATTAATTTTATAATTACAAAGTTACAAAACTTGTGGTGGAGAAGTAATATAAATTTTGCTAAACTAAATTAAAATGACATGTTTTTCAGATATTAATCCCTTATAGTATGTATTGAGTAATGTAATTTCTCCCATTCCTAGGATGGTTTTTGTATATTTGTCATTGGTTCCTTTGAGATACAGGGGCTTCTTAAATTAATTTAGTCCCATTATTTATCTTTGCTTCCATTTGTTTGGTCAATGGTGTTTCATTTGTGCAGATGTCTTAAGCTTAAATGTCATGATGTTTTGCCTCTGTACTTACTAGTACTTAATGGTTTCATTTCTAATCAAAATTTTAAATCCATTTTTACTTGACATTTGTGGTGGATATTTAAAAGAGGTCTGAGGTCATTTTCTTAAGTGTAGTTGATCAGTTTTTCATCAGCACTTGCTGAAGTGACTAACATATTTTACTCTTTTATGAAAAACTAGCTTATCATTTAGGTGGAATTTTGTTTCAGAACATTCAATTTTATTCCATTGATCTATGAGTCTGTCTTTATTCCAGTGCTATGTCATTTTAATTAAATATGCTCTGTAGTACAGTTTAAAGATGGGGATTGTGATGCCACCTATCAGGAATGCTTCAAGTATTTGTTAAGGTTTATTGTTCCATCTGAATATCAGAAACAATTCTTTTATTCTTGAAAAACTTTATATTTGTCTTTATAGAGCTGCATTGGATATGTGAAATATATAGGGAGTGTTATCATTTCAGTTATGTTAATTGTACCATTTTTAAACCAGGGATGTTTCAATTTTCTACAATCCATTTTATTTCTTGAAGTAATGGCTTCTAGTTTTTTTCTTTTTATGAGTCTTTCACCTCCTTGATTAAGTTGTAAAATGTAAAAGAATTTTTCACACACTTGTGAAAGTTTTGTTTGTTTTTATGTTGTTTATTTTGGGCTATACCCAGAGACTCTCTACTCCTGGCTATGCTATCATAAATCACTCCTGGCTTGGTGGACAATATGGGACTGAAATACAGAAGAAAGGTAGGGAAGAAGGAAGGAGGAAGAAAGTAAAGACATAAAGAAAGAAAAAAGAAAGAGAAAAAAGAAGAAAAAAGAAAGAAAGAAATTAAGAAAGGAAAAGAAAGAATGAAAGAAAGGAAGGAAGGAAGGAAGGAAGGAAGGAAGGAAG
>PVKC010031552.1:0-14480 GCA_004027635.1 Crocidura indochinensis | reverse complement strand
ACCTCAACCCAGACCCTTGCCTGGTCTGTATTGGAAATTGGGGACCCAAAAAAAAAACAATTTTAGAGTTTCCCCGTAGCAGAATATATAGCCATGTTAAGAAAATTCACGTTTTGTGACCTATAGCAGTGAATGTTACATTTGGCTTCAGGTATCAGGTCTTTCAGAAGTAGAAGAAGAAAAGGAGGGCTAGAATTGCCCATATTCATTCAGAAAGTACCTCCTGATGCTAGCAGAGATAGCTGTATACCTGGGGATTTGCTTTGCTTGATGTCTCTGCAGTGATTAATTGTCATGTAGTGAAGGTAGGTCACTGTGAAGAATAAAATGTGGATGGTGAATGCAGCTGATGAGGCTTTGAGGCTGCAGTCTACCTTTGTCGTGCCCCTTTTCACCGACAAACCTGTTTACCCAAGATTTTTCACCAATTCCTTTACATTTCTTATGAGAATAGAGTGAATCTATAGAGCTGGCCAAACAGACATGATAATGAAAGCTGATAATAAAATTATATTGTACTCCAGATAAGTTCATCCTGGGCTTGTCTTTCTTTTAAAAAAATATATATATATATATTATGAAACTAATAACTACATTAGTTATTGAAAATAACTAATTGATTGAAAGCTGAAAATATTTCCCCAAATTGGATAATTTTCCAAGATATTTACTTGATCAAGACAGAGAGATGTAACCTTTGAGCTTTTGTCACACAACATCTCATCTTATATTTATGCATGGGCTAAATAATGTGGGCTTTTTAATGTGATCATTGATTTCTACCTCTTGTTTTCTGTTTAAAACATAAATTTTCAATGTATGATTATGGACTTCTTGCTACAGCATTCACAAAACAAAATAATGAAGAAATGGGCTAACCCTTCAGAATTTTAGAACATACATGACAAAAAGAATGACTGTGGCTAGACTGTTTCTGCACAACTGTAACAATTATAATGTAAGGACCAGTGTGTTTATTCTGGTGACATATGGTGTAGTTTCTGCTCTGTAATCCTCACAGAACTCCTGTGAAATTTCCCCGAGTCTATTTTTCTATCATCTAATGATTGTCAAGAGTTCCAAGTACTTTCCCATTAAATTGTTTTGCTTAATATTACAAAAAGCCATTGTTCCTTTGCAGCCAATTAAGAAGGTTCTCTTTTCTTTTCTTTCATATAAGTTGATCCATGATTGAAATGAAACAAATAAAACACAATTTAAATATGAAGTTATGACATATATTTATCCTTGGTTTACTACACCACGGGTATTTATTCTAATTAACATTTTCATCTTTTTTTTATTTAACATCTTGATTACATATATGGTTGTGATTAGGTTTCAGTCATGTAAGGAACACCCCCTTCACCAGTGCAACATTCCCACCACCAATGTCCCAAATCTCCCTCCCTCCCAACCCACCCCCACCTGTACTCCAGACAGGCTTTCCAGTTCCCTCATTCATTCACATGATTAGGGTAGTTCTCTGTGTAGTTATTTCTATAACTGCACTCACCACTCTTTGTGGTGAGCTTCATGAAGTGAGCTGGGAGTTCCAGCCCTCTTCCCATTGTCTCTTTTATCTTTTTAATTTAATATTTTTTACTGTTGTTAGCTCTAGACTTGTGATTCTATCCACAAAGTCTGCTAGTAGAAAAGACAGTAATGCAAATACAAGGGGATTTTAAATGTATGCTGGGCTGTATCTCTCCTAGGCATGGATGACCCAGATGGGACTTGCAGGATCTTTTATATGGCTTCTGGGGATTCAAATAGGGGTAAAGCTATAGTTTATTAGTACATGTTGTTTCAGCAAAGTTTAAACTGATTGTCTGAAGTAGTAGAAAAGTGTCTCGGGCTACCACTGGGCATCAGCTACCTTGGTGTCTACAGGTACCCAGGTATTGCTAGTTTATCTAACGGTCCTTGAAAATATGCCCTTGAAATTCTTAGAACAGACTGTTCTGGCTTAGTCTCTTCTGCCACTTATCTGAGACTGTCCTTATATCTAAAGAAAAGTACAGTTACAGAATCAAAACAGAAGCAGTTAATTCTAAACTTACATTCCCTTCTAATACTGTTAGCCAATGTTCTGGATGCAATATTAAATTCAGTCATCAAATTTAATACATATTGGTTATGCGTTTGTTTTCAATGTTTGTGGATTTTTAAACTATAATAACTTCAGTGAGGAAATGAATACATAAGGAAAGATTAATGATAAATTAAACAGTGAACAGCATTCTTTTCTACTTTCACATATTTGGTTTCTCAATTTCTCAATACCTTTCTAAATTAGAAATCACACTCCATTAAAATTAAATCACACTTCATGAACAGTAATTCCATAAAATTTTGTTATGTTTATAAGTAAATGTTATGATATATCATTATTATAATCACTCTATTAATATAAACTGATACTTTTTGTTTCTTGTTTTTTGGGGGGCACACTCAGTGATGCTCAGGGGTTACTCCTGACTATGCTCAGAAATCCAGAAATCACTTCTGACTATGGGGACCATATGGGAAGCCTGTGATCGTAACAAGTCTGTCCTGGATATGTCATGTGCAAGGCAAACAACCTACCACTGTGCTATCACTCTGGCCCCTAAACAGATATATTTTATAATATAATATACCTATGCACATTAATCCTTTGAAGATACCACAAAAAAGAAATTGTCAAATTTTGTTTAATACTTTCTGATAGCAGAAAAAATGATTCTACCTTTACAAATCAAGGTTTGATTTTTTTTGTTTATTAAACTTAAATTTAATTTTACTTTGAGTATTGTTATGTATTCTTTTTTATTTAAAATGTATTACTAGTTATACAATATTAATATATTTATACATAGTAATATTTTAAATTGATGTATAAGTGTTTTACTAAGTGTGAGAAGTATGAGGGCTAATTTGGGACTAACTAATTAGTAAATTAATTAACTAACAAGTGAGGGTATTTTTTCATTTAGATAATAAACAAAAGTTTATGTTGGAGTTTCAGTTTCTGGACTCCATTTGTCTCTAATTTTCATTATAACTTTAGCTAGAAAATGTTATCAGATTAATATAGCCTAATTACCATAACTGACAAAATATATATTCTATGTGTATTCATATATTAGCATACATCTTTCTTTATATTTGTGTTTTTGTTCCAAGTACAGTATTTAGTAATATCAAACTAATTTGAGTGTAATTAATTGCACAAAACAAAAGATGTAGGCTTCAAACATGATGCCCTTAAACAGGAAATCTAAGTATTTGCAATATTATTGTCAAGTTATTTAGAAAATGAACACAGCGTTAGTGCTAAAGTCTGCTATGAGAAAAAAACATATTATAGAACCCAGCATATATTTCTCAAATGATATTATAAGACATTTTGTAATCTAAATGACATAATATAAAGAGCAATTGGCTGTCATTTGGGACGAGTGTTAGGCATTTCATATATCAGCTTAATAGATTTTCTTATGTGCAGAATTTGAATCGGTTCTTTTCATGTGTGTGTCCCATACATAAAGAAAACAGCTCCAAAAACTTTCCATTTATCATCAACACACATCTAAGGGGAAAAGAGATTCTTACCATCAAGCATTATTTTGAGCAGTGAGTGAGTTGGATGGAAATGCTTCAGAATCATAGCAGTGTATGAGGGAGATAAAATATTGCTATGCAAATAAAAATTAAAATGAAATGCCGGTTCACACAGTTTGATTATTCCGAGACCTCATCTGAATTCGATGTTGGAGGCAATTTTTAACCCTTTTGATACAAACAAATAGCAGTGCCAAAGTTCAAAGCCAGATAGCAGCAAAAAATACACAAATGAGTCAAAACAAGGATTGCATCATATGGCATAAAAAACAAACAGATGGGCCAAAACAGGGAATTCATTTCAATATTTCAGAGGAAAAACTAATCACATGGATTTTACAATGAGTCAGGAGATTAGATAGTATTAGCCACACCAGTGTCATCTAGAAATCACCGACATAACTAGAAAAAAGATTTTATTGGCAAAGAAGCAAATTAAGCTGGGAAACATGTTTATCTGGCAAACACTGTGAAATAAGCTTGAAAAAGAGGAAGTGAGGCTTTGATTTTATGAAAAGTCGATCTGAGGCACATTCTCTTCTATTTGCATTACAAGCTGTGATGTGTGATTTATTCATTATAACTCTATATATGAATTTCCTTACTTTTTCTGAAATGAATTTAGGTTAGCAAAAGTAAAAATTTGATCTTGTGCTTGAAACTATAGAATGTAAATTAGATGAATCTAATAAAATTAATAAGAAGTGAGCAAATTAAATGGTAAATTGAACCTGTCCTTTAAGTAATCATAAATTCTAGATAATGAAAAATGATAAAACAACAACAATTAACTACTAAAATCAATTACTATATATTTATGTTAGTTCATATTATAATTTAAGAAAGGAATGCAATTTCCAAAAATTATTGTTGATGATAAGTACATTATTAATTGTAAATATACATAAATAATCACTTGATTTTGAGAGGCAAATTCACCATCTGCAGTACTTAGTACTTACTCAGTGCTCAAAAATAAGCTCTGGAGAATTTAGAGGACCATATGCAGTATTGGGGATTATTACAAGGGTTGGCAGGATGCAATGCTAGAGACTGCATATTTCTCCAGAATAATAAACTACTATTTTGATGACCTAAAAATAATATGAGTCTGTGGTTTATGACATGAAAGTTTCTTCCTTAATAGAAAATAAAACTAAAACTGAAATATCTTTATCGACACTAAAATTTTAAACCACTGCCATCAACTCTCAGTTAAGTAGCATGATTCCTTTTTTTTTTAATGATTTTTATTTTGACCAAACTGGATTGCAAATCTTTCACAGTGATATGTTAGGCACATAGTGACATTAAATCAGTGGTATTCCCTACCAATGCTGTCCTCCCTCCACCTCGAATGTCATCATGCATCCCATATCCCCCATCTTTGTACCCAGACTGCTAGTATAAGTGGTCCTCTCTGTATCTAGCTTGTTGTATATTGGGTATCGATTCTGTTGTCGTTGGCATTTAAGTCTGATCAGTTTTTATTTCTACTCAATGTTCATACAATTGTTTGGTGTTGGTGCCCTCCATTATTTCCCCCTCGATTTATGAGGCAAAATAAGATGGTTCAAGTTATGGGTTCTGTTTGAAAGAAGGAAAGAAGAAAACAAACAAAAAAAAGGGTCAGCAAAAATCAAACAAGCAAAAAAAAAGGGAGGAATACTTCTAGAGGTTATGAATATTAATTTATGAAAAAGGGGGAAAAAGAAGAACAACAATAATACAAAAAAGAATTCAAACAAAAAAACTCAAAAAGCACCATAGTAATAAAGACAACTGAACAATAAGCATGGTCCTGAAATTAAAACAAAGAAAAGCAAAACAAAAACAAAAAAACAATTACAAAAAATTAATTTGTGCTACTTTTTTTTTTGCATGGGCACAGTAAATATTGGGGAGATTAAGAAAGGGAATTCCCTTGGTCTAAGGAATACAGGGCTTCTCTGCCCTTGACGTATACTGTCATGGGTATAACTACAGGATCTTTAGGTCCCTTTGTGATGTATGGAAACTTTCAACTCATTCATGGATGATAAAATCCAGCCTCTGTAACTAGAGTTCTTGATATTTGCACAGTTCATACGATGGTGCTTAGGATGGAGTCTTTCTTTACGGTTCTAGAAGTTCTGTTTCTTCACTGTTATTTTAATCAGTCTTCTGTAGTTGGTGGTCTTGGTTTTTGCACCAATCCTAGGACAAAGCCTAGGATAGTCTTTCATTATGTTTCCAGAAGTTCTATGCAGTTGTCTCAATCAAACCCCTGGAATTAGAGATGTTGGCTGTTGTACAAGATTGTAGGCAAAAGCTTAGAATAGGGTCTTTTTTTATTGGTCCCAGGATACGTTCTGCCCAGTCATGGTTGTCTCAGTCAGTTATCTATAGTTAGCAATCTTGGCTTTTGGACAGATTAAAAGATGTCTTGTTTTCTTATTTCATTTCATTGTTAGGTGGTGAGGTAAGACAACCTGAAGTAGCAATAATTCTGACTGTTCTTACCAAATAGTACCATGTAGATTTAATTTTGAGATATTTGGTTAAATTCCTTACCAAATTTTCATCTCCTGATCCTTAAATATTAAACAGCCTAATAATAATGGTTATTTACAATTACTATAATAATGACTGTCCAATAATTAATTTTTCAAATTTAGTAAAATGATGTGTTCTTTTTTCCTATCAAGGAGGTCACAGTTATCTGAAATTCAAAGATTTTTGTAATAATTTTAATATATTTTAATATTCTGCTCAGAAATAAAAATTAGAAATGATAGGAGTTAAAGGAAGACTCAAGAGGAAAACTATCTTAATTTAAATTCTGAATATGTCATTGATTAGCATATATCTTGGTAAAAGTTATTAGCAAATCAATATTATTCTAATTTTTAAAAACTTAGAATTATGGAGTAATATAAAATTATATATGGGAAGTTGAAAAATTTTATGTAGTCTATCATAAATAAATAAGAATGACTAGTCAGATTTTGTTTGTTTTTGTTTTGAGGACACATCCTGTGATACTAGGGTATACTCCTGGCCATGAGCTCAGAAATAGCTACTGGCTAGAGGGCCCATATGGGACACCAAGTGATCAAATCACAGTGCATCCTAGGTCAGCTGCGTGCAAAACAAAGGCCCTACTGATACACAACAGCTCTGGCCCCAAGTCAGATTTTACTGTATAAAATATTGTTTAAGTAATGAAAATATTCTACAATTTGGAAAATAATATTGCATGCTATGAAGTTGTTCATTTTTCACTCATTCTCAAACCTCTTTTAGCAGGGTAAAATCAAATCAGTAGTATTTGGTAGCAATTTATTTTATTAATATATATTAACTTATAATAAAATATTGATTAGCTTAATAAATATATTAACATATTCTCAAAGCCATAATATTCTCAACATTTTGAAAAGCATTAAGTATCTTTTACAAGGACAATTTAGGAGCAATATTTAAAGATCACATGAAAATATATTTGAATTCAGTTGTATTATAATAATGTTTCAAACACTGGAAATTGAGCTCCCATATGATTCAGTTATATCACTTTAGATATATACCTCAGGAACACTAAACCTCAATTGCAACTCTATTTACAATAGCCCAAATCAGAAACAACCCAGAAGCTCAACAACAGATGAGTGGCTAAAGAAACTGTGGTTTATATACGCAATGGAATGCTATGCAGCTGTCAGGAAAAATAAAGTCATGAAATCTTCTTATACATGGAATGATATGGAAACTATTATGCTGAGGTAAATGAGTCATAGAGAAAAAGATAGACACAGAATGGTTTCACTCATAAGTGGGATTTAAGAAAAATAAAAGACAGTAATGTAATAATACCTAGAGACAATAGAGGTGAAGTTTGAAAGGACTAGCTCATGATATGAAGCTTACCACAAATATTGATGAGTACAGTTAAAGAAATAACTATCATGTTAATGATATTGAGTGAGAGAAATATAATGCCTGTCTTAAATTTTAAATACAGGCAGGGGTTGGGGGAGGATGGAGATGAGGGTCATTGGTGGTGGGAAGTTTGCACTGATGAAGGGGGGGTGTACTCATTTTTGTGGCTTAAACCCAACTACAAACATGTTTGTAATCGTGGTGTTTAATATATATTAATTTAAATAATAAAATAAAAATGTAATGCAAGTTAAAACAACTAAAATTTCAAGGTATTTCAAATAAAATGGCAAAATGTATAAAATAGATTAACTCTTATAGTGAGGGTTAGTATAGAATTACTGACACTTGTACAATGATGGCAGAACTATGGGCTGCTTCAGGTCATACAAATGTATTACCTACACAGAAATCTTATTTTTCAAACATATTCCTGAGGAATTCTCATATACAGAAATAATCTCATTACAATTTTATCTAATTAATAAAGAATCTAAATTAATCTTTGATTTTTTTGCCAAAAATAAAACTAAAAATATTAATATCCAAGAGTACTGTATGGAATAATATTTTCACATAAACAAATGTTTATAAAGTATATTATTGCAATGCATAAACTGGATTTAGCTACAACTGGATAAAATTAATATCTGAAAATGAAAGAGCACATGTATACTAACATATTTTGATTCAACATAAAACTCTCTTATTTTTTGATATTCCTAAACACATACATATAAAAGATAGTATCTGAATGCACTTTATAATAATTTTATGTACATTATCTTTCCCCTCCCCTCCATGTAATTTTAGTCAAATTGTTTATTTAGGCTATCTGCATTCTGAGGTTTAATCTTATTATCTTAAATAACTAAGAATATCTGAAAAATAAAGATTTTCAATCAATGTATATATTTAATTTTAAAATTTTAGATACTTTATTTAGTGATCCAATGTTTCATTTTCTACTTTATATAAAAATAAATTAAAATAATATTTTAGAAAGCTGGTAGTCATGTCAATGTTTATAGTATTGACAAAATTATTATGAGTTCGTCCACCACCAAAGTACTGAGTCCTCTTCTAGTTTGCTCTTCTCCATCTCATCCTGAGCCCTGTCAAGTTTGATAATTTTATTGGAATATAGTAGTATTTGCATCACTAAATATGAAGTAAAATATTTCAGGACATTTGCATTTACCTTATGGTTTTATAAACTTTTCGGATTACATTCACTTCAATGGAATGCTTTCTTAATGATCTCAGTTAAAAATCTGCTGAAGCCCAACTTTGACAAGTACCACAGAGCAGAACTCGTCCTGTGATCAATAAATAAGACCCTAGTCTAGGTTGAGGCCCAGACTTTTTTTTTTTTTTTGGGTCACACCCGGCAGTGCTCAGGGGTTACTCCTGGTTCCATGCTCAGAAATTGCTCCTGGCAGACACAGGGGACCATATGGGGCACCGGGATTCGAACCAATGACCTTTTGCATGAAAGGCAAACGCCTTACCTCCATGCTATCTCCCGGGCCCCGAGGCCCAGACTTTATACTAAAACCAAAATCTCTAAATCCAGAGGTGTGACTTTGACAACAGTGATTGAACAGACTTCTGGAACCTTAAGCAAAGACTCTATACTAGGCTTCATTCCAGGATTTGTGCAAAAAATAAGATCACTAATTATAGAAAATTGACTACAACAACCTTGAGAGATTAGTACTTCTAGAACCATAAAGAAAGACACTTTCTTAGACTTTGTCCTAGGATCTGTGCAAACACCAAGTTCACTAATTACAGACGACTGACTACAACAACCATGATGGAGCAGAACTTTAGAACCATAAAGAATGTTTCTATTCTAAACATCGTCCTAGGATCTGTGCAAATACTAAGATCTCTAATGACAGAGGACTGATTTAGTCAGACACAACCAAACAGAACTTTTCCTGGCAACATAAAAAGAACTTGAAGTTTGATAATAGCATGTCAGAGCCTGTAATTGTACATGGCCTTATGCTTCAGGAGTGAAGAAACCCTGAATCTCTTAGGCCAAGGGAATTCTTGTTTGAATATCTCCAATACTTACTGTGCCTATGCAAACAAAACAAAGAAGCAAAACAAAAATTAAATACTTGCCACACTAGCCCTCCTCATTTTTTTCTCTTTTTCTTTCTTTTTTTCTTTCTTATGACTGTTGTTCTGTTGATGATTTCTTGTTGCTATTGTGCTTTTTGCCACTGCTGGTTGTTTTTTGTTTTGGTTTTGGTTTGTTTTTTGTTCCCAACAGAACCACAGAAATTGAATCATCTTGTTCTGCCTCATAAATTGAGGGGAAAAATTGGATGATACCAGGAGCAAACAGTTGCTTAAAAATTTGAGTGGAAATAAAAAATGATCAGACCTAAACACCAAACTCAAAGTCAACAATAACAGATTCAATATACAACAAGCTATAAAAATAGGGGACCAGTTATACTAGCAGTCAAGGGTGAAAATGGGGAGTTAATGGAAGCATGCTGGGACCAGGGATGAAGAAAAGACAGCACTGGTAGTGGGAATGATACTCATTCACTGTCACTATGTACTTTAAATATAATGTGAAAGACTTATAATTCATATTGACTACTATAAAATTCTATTATAAAATATAACTAAAATTAATACTCACATCCATATCATACCAGAGAACTCAAAGATGAAAGTATTCTTTCCTTTTCTTTGTGTGTGGTCATACTTAGCATGTTTTAAGAGATGACTATGTGTTCAGTGATTAGTCTGAAACCAAATAGGATACTACGAACAGAAACTAAGTCACCCCCTTACAAGGTAAGTGCCTTACTCATCATAATATCATCCATCAATCCCATTTTATTTTCAAAGTGGTAATTGCTAATATAAAGTTGGTATTTTGTTTCAGGCACTCCATTGTTAGTTCTATATACTAACTTATTTTTATAAGAAAATTTTATAAGATAATAGTTATGCTTCCACACAAAAATATTTGAGACATATAAACATGTATATATATGCTCAATTGTACTTACTATATAATTTTATATATGGTACCCATAGAATCATGTTTCAGACAAAATAACCTACATTTCACTGCTCATTACACCTAATTCTACTACAAAGTCAATACTGAGCCCAGCCAAGTTCCCGGTAGAGAACTCTAAACAAATAGCTGAATAAATCAATATAAGGTGGAAAAATGTGTTGGTGGAGGTTATCATTACAGCTTCTAATAATCTTAAAATGTGATAATGTTAGAATGTACTCAGGAGCTATAATTATGATCATTTTAGCATTAATTTAATAATGGTCACTGATTACAGAGATATAATTTTGAGAAAACATTTAATATTTCTAAGTTTCAGCTAATTTTTTCACCAGTAACCACATAAGAATATTTTTTTTTTTGTTTGGGGTCATACCCAGTGGTGCTCAGGGGTTACTCCTGGCTTTGCTCTCAGTAATGGCTCCTGGCAGGCTTTTTGAACATATGGGATGCCAGGATTTGAACCAACATGTGGCATGGGTTGGCTTTGTGCAAGGAAAACGACCTACCACCGAATATCACTTTAACCCCATCAGAATAATTATCATATTTGAACTACCAGAGGTATAGCACAGTAGTGAGGGCACTTGCCTTGCATGCAGCCAACCTGAGTATCAATCTCTGTCACCCCAAGGGTCCCCAGAATCTGACAGGAGTTATTTCTATGTGCAGAGCCAGGAGTAACCCCTCTGAGTGATGCTGATGTGACCCGAAATCAGACAAAAACAATAATTTTCATATTTATTGATCTTTATATTTGTTAGAAGTATGGAGGCATGACCAATAGAAAAATAATACTGGTGAAATCTTCCCATATGTGCTCTGTCCAGCCCTCTAAGACTACTTTTAAGGCAAGTGTATTAATGTACCTAACCTAACTTTAGAAGTTTAATATTGTTAGCTCCGAAATCGAGATCCATCCCATAACGAGAGGAGAGGAAATGAACAGTCTGCAAATGCATAAGGGAGAAGTTTTTGGTAGCATGTCCTTGTCCAACGATGACTCCCACAATAGCTCAGAAGTCATTTTTAAAGGGAGACTAGGGAATTTCCACATAGTCATAATTGATATTTAAAACTATTGCTTCTCGGGGCCGGGCGGTGGAGATGGAGGTAAGATGCCTGCCTTGCCCCATCTACCCAAGTTTTAAAGTAGATATTTTAGCATTGAATAAAAACATATTGTATATTTAAAACACATTTATTTTTATGTCGTGAAAGTATTATCTTGTGAATAGATTTAATAAATTACTTAGCTTTCAGACATCATTTCTAACCAGGCATATATATTCTGCATTTTTAGTCTTTATCTGAATAAAATTTGTTGATTTCAGAATAATTTATTGCTCTATGAAATTTCTTGTCTGAGTACTAATATAGACATTTAATATATTTATTTTTGTCTCAATTAGTGTCGTAACTTGGTAATCACAGTTTGCTTGCATTGATTTATTTTCAGTCTTGTGACAAGTAAATTTATCTTCAATAAATTCTGTATTTTTTACATGTTGGTAGCCTGTTATTGAGGTTTTCTCTGATGTTCCTATGTAAATTTTCCATATGGACTTGGTCCACCTGAAGTCTGTTTGGAGGTACACATTAGTCATGCATAATAACCTTTTTCTGCAATAAGATAGTGACAATTTTGGTGCCATAGTGATAGCATAGCAGTTAGAGCATTTGCTTTGCATGCAGATTTTCCGGGTTCAATTTCAGGCATCCCATACAATTTCTGAGCCTGCCATGAGTGATTTCTGAGTACAGATCCAGGAGCAATATGTAAGGTGTACTACAAAAAAAAAATTAACAAATTAGCTAACGTTTATGAAGTAGCTATTGGGTATTGTTTATGTTAGGGTAAAGGTCTAAATAATAGAATTAATAAGATGAAAAAGAAAAGACATATATGGGCTGGAAAGATAGCACAGTGGTAGGGTGTTTGCCTTAATCGCAGCAGACCTGGGTTCAAACCTGGCATCCCTTTTGGTCCCCTGAGCCTGCTGAGAGAGATTCCTGAGCATAGAGGAAGGAGCAACCCCTGAGCACCACCAGGTGTGACCCCAAAACAAAACAAAACAAAACAAAACTTAACTGTAGCCTTGGGATTGTATATGCTATCTAAATCACAATACTCTGCAGTGTTATGTGTCTACTTATCTCCTACACAAGATAATTTTTTAATTGTGCTCATTTTGTTTTTCCTACTGAGTGACCATCAGAAAATTATTTTGCTTCTTTAAATATTATTTTCATTATCTATAACAAAATTGATAATAATTTTCCAGAAATTACATGTAAATTAATAACCACAATATATGTAGCTAATCCAATATTTGGGCATTGATTTTTAAGTTGAATATTTTAAATTTTATTTATCTATATATATTTATACAATGCATATATAGTTATAATGTAATTCATTGTGAAAACAATGTTTGAAGTTAAATTTCTCTATCTGATTATATCAGTTTAATTAAATTGTGATACAAAAGCACTTTTTAGAATAGAGCTTAGATTACAGCCAAAATTCTATTATGGCCAAAAACTGATAATGAACGAAGTTTACTGATATCAATCAGTAAATAAGCTATTAAACAGTGAAAACAACAAGAATTCAGTTCCTATCTACAATCAACTTGCATTTTGGGAATAGTTTTGTTATTATCTGTGTTAATAAATATGAGCCGTAATAAATAACCCCTTTAATATTTATTAGAGTGGCCCTTACAAGAGAGTAGAAACATGCTTTTAGTAAATTAATAAAATTGTGAGAATAAGTCAGGATACAATTGTTTTATTATACAAGCAAGTGATACTAGAATTAAGACTTATATAATTACAAAACTATAATGAAAAAATAATATGAGATGTAACTACTCTTTTGAATATTTGAAAATATTTCAGCATTGCTCTTTATTCGATTTCCTACTCTAATTTTTCAAAGCTAGAATTAATTCTTGGACTTAAAGTGCTTTCATTCGAAATTGGAATGAAAAGAAAACAAATCACAATAGGAAATGCATAAGTAGTTTTATTTATTTCTTTTATTTTTCAGGATGAATGTTAGGAAAACATGAAATGAAGAATGAATGATAGAAAATATGAGCATATAAAAATGTTCATAAAGAAAATGAGATAAATGTTTTAGTCATGAAAAAGGACCCTAGATCACATAGTTTTGCTTAATCCTATATGAAGTAGGACTACTTATATGTATTACTATGTCTTTTATATATCTTAAGCAAATACTTGTCTCTTATGTCCATGAACTATATTTTTTACATTTTCTTAAAAAATTCTTTTTATATTAAAATTGCATATTTGTTCTCCATGTGCAAAAACAAATAATATACTGTTAAAAATACTTGTAAAAGAAAGCTAATGCTTTAATTTACATTTATTAAAATTCATTAGACAGCTAATGGCAACTTTTGAAACAAGATCAGTGAAAATAAATAATGACCTGCTTAAAATCAAAAAGCTTAAAATTGTTAAATGCACAATATTAGTCATCAGTTCCTAATTAACATGAATTCCTAATTACCAAGCCTTATTTTTATTAAGCATGCCACAATTTTTGAGTAAAAAATGAAATCATAATTATGTATTATGTTTTTAGGAAAATTATGATTTATATTCAAAATACTAAATATTTAGATTTTTTGATTTTATTTTATTCATAGTGGTTTACATGTTATTCACAGTAATGTTCCAGTTACATATAAACATTGAATCAGGGGAATTCCCATCACCAAGTTGTCCTCCCTCCACCTCCGTTCCCATTCTGCCTCCCATATCCTCCACCCTCTCCCCGGGGTCTTCTAGATTGAGTTTCTCCCTCTGTTTCTGGTTTATTACTTAGTGATCTTATATCTGACTGGGCTTGGTGTCTCCA